>CAIGRB010037748.1:53791-126296 GCA_903798255.1 Fraxinus quadrangulata
GTTTAGTTGGACATAATTGAATTAAACAAAGACAAAATGTTGAATGAACTCATAACCCGGATATTCCGAGGGTGTTTGGTGGTGATTAAAATTAGATTTTTAGTGGATTGTGATAGAAATTTTTGAAATGTGAAGTTGAAAAGATATGGGATCTATGAAAGATGTGGTTAATATTTGATTGTTTGACTTTAACTTAGATTAAAATCAAATTTTGATCCGACCCAAACAGGCTAGAAGAAAAGATGGCTAACCATCAATGTTGAATTTCTTGAAGGTCTTAAATTTGTTTCTTCTTCGCCGTCATGAAATACCTTGGAGATAATGAAGAACTCATGTTTTGATCTCTTTTAATCTCTATTTTGTGGTGTTTTATTTGATCCAGATTTGAGCTTTACATAGTTTCAATGAAGCCTTGAAAGTCGTGTAAAAAATTGACAATTGTGCCCCAAAAATAATTAACTAAAATCTCGGACCGGCTAACTATGATCGGATCAAGCTTAGTTGTGGTTGCTTGCGGCAAATATGGCCTTCAAATCCCGTGTTTCACTATGTCATCGATCGACCAATGTTTTGGTAAAGGCATTTGTGGGTAGATGAAGAGTGTCACATTATTCCAATTTTTAATATCTGATAATTTTGAACCTTCTTCCACTCCATAATAGTGGCGGATGATTTCCGAGCTAAAGGGCCCCCAAACACCTCGGACATAAATTTCTCTAGGGTGTTGATTTTAAGAATGACCATGTCAACAAGTCCAATTTTCACTTTGACTTTTCAACTATGTTACATTTTCACATTGGCCTTTTAGAGGTTAAAAGACAAAAATGTCCTTAAATAAGTTATACAATTACAAAATATTGTTTTGTTTAAAAGATAATAGTACCATTTTAGTTAACAATTGAAAATCAAATAATTCCCACTTCAAAATTTCAAAATCACTTAACTTTTCTTATTTGTCTATTCCAACATAGATAAAAACTCTCTCAACTTTCACCTGCTTCAACCTCAAAATCTCTGAAATTTATCGAATACTAAAAAAAGGAAATATTTTTTAATATCAATCACTTCGAATCGATAAGTATATTTACATATGTTTTATTTCATTTTTGTTAAATTTTTATACGTTTTAATCGATAAAATCAGTCGAAATGTAACATTGTAAGAAAGAATATTATAACTTCTCTTCTGTTTTCGATTCTAAATCC
The DNA here is from genome assembly GCA_903798255.1 of Fraxinus quadrangulata. Classification (NCBI taxonomy): domain Eukaryota; kingdom Viridiplantae; phylum Streptophyta; class Magnoliopsida; order Lamiales; family Oleaceae; genus Fraxinus; species Fraxinus quadrangulata. The sequence continues at coordinate 54,997 of CAIGRB010037748.1, forward strand.
TCCCTACCAAATGGTTAATTCCATTTATAAACATCAGACACGAAAAAGTTCGGTTATTTCTCAAAAATAAAATGAAGAAATGGGGGGTGGGGTTGAACTCAAGTATGAAAATAGAGCTATTGGCATACATCAACTTGTTTATCAGCTACTACCAAGTCTAAGATAGTGTTTCCATCACTATCTTTCCAAATTGTTAAATTTTGATCTCTAATAGTATTCACCAAGAGCTTTAAAAGCTCAATCTGATAGTACTTCAAACACAAATACAGAATAATCTGCCCTTGACGCACGATCACTCGAGCTGCATCAGGTTTTACATGAACAAACTCTTTCACGACTTCAATCTCGCCTTTGATGGTTGCCTGAAGGAGATGAGTCAACTCGTCTATATCATGAATAAGGCACATTAAGAGATTAGCCGATAACAAAACTCTAACTACCTTGATATAATCTTTGGCCGATGCCAAATGAAGAGGCGATGATTGACATAAATTCAATTCTCGTGCAAATTCAAGTCTTCGTCTTAAGATTTCCTTCACGAAATCGCTATGTCTTAATATTGCTGCTACATTTGTAGGACTATCACAGAAACTATTAACTAGGGGTACTTTTAAGAATGGTCACGTCAACAAGCCCAATTTTCATTTTGACTTTTCAACTATGCTATATTTTCACATTGGCCTTTTAGAGGTTAAAAGACAAAAATGTCCTTAAATAAGTTATACAATTACAAAATATTCTTTCGTTTAAAAGATAATATTACACTTTTAGTTAATAATTGAAAATCAAACACTTCCCACTTAAAATTTCAAAATTACTTAACTTTTCTCATTTGTCTATTCCAACATAGATAAAAAAAAAACTCTCTCAACTTTCATCTGCTTCAACCTCAAAATTTTTGAAATTCATCGAACGCTGAAGAAGGAAATATTTTTTAATATCAATCACTTCAAATTTACGTATATTTACATATGTCTTATTTCATTTTCGTTAATTTTTTATACGTTTAACAGCCAGACAGCCAACTGTTTTCAGGCTTTTCGCCTTTTTTAAAAAAAAAAATTCAGTTGCCCTAGTCGAGCCTTATGACTATGTATTTTCTTTAAAAAATTTGGTTTCGTCTTGCATATATGGTTGTGATATCAGTTCTTTGGTGACTTCGAATTGGATGGGAAAGATCAACGGGTATGGAGATAGACAAGTGATAAATGTAGTAGTATTCCAATTTCATGCGGGTATGTACCATGATTTACAAAACTAGCCGAATTTTCGATCCCTCTCAGTATGATATGGAACTGGATTTTGATTCAATGATGATTTATCTATTCTGATTCCATCTATGAAGGTTACTTGTGATGAAGAAGTAATTATCTATTTGAATTGAACAAAATGTACACAACTCCTCTTTGGGTGACTTTAGTGAGGAAGGATGTCGTCGAAGGTGGACATGAAGATTCGGGTGGAGGGGATCACAATGTCAATGATTTTTGGGATACAGTGGAGATAGCTCATAAGGATAGTGTGATTATTCTCGAGCTAGTTGTTCCTCATCGTAATCTTCCTGTTACACACAGAATTTTGTCGGTAGTTCACGACAACGAAAATGACAATGAATTTATAAATGAGGATTTGATTGCTTTATCCCGTCGGAGACATGAGTGGGGTGGGAGCGCAGGGGTTAGAACGAGTCGACCGTCATCTAATTCTTCGTGTGTGGTTCCCGATGATGAGGATTTGTATTTCGAGCAACTGTTCGAAACAAAGAAAAATTTGCAGGAAGCTGCGCATTGAATTCCATTGAAATACAACTTTGAGTTCAACGTTAAAAAATCAAACAAGTCATTGTTGACGATGTCTTCGTCGATGACAGTTGCCGTTGGCATTTGCGAGAAATGAAAATGGACACGAATGAGTTCTTTGTAGTTCGCAAGTATAATCGGGAACATACTTATGAAATGAAAATTCGTGGAAATGGTCACAGGCAAACTCGAGCATGATTTATTGGTGGACAGATAATGCGCAAGTATCAAGACCCATGAATGATCTACAAACCTTCTGACATCATTGACGACGTCTGTCGATAGTATGAAGTGTTCATTAGCTACCGAAGGCCTAAAATGTCAAAGAATGTGCGTTAGAGGATTTAATGGGCTCAGCCGAGGAGAGTTATGCTAAATTGGCCAACTATTGCCATAACATGAGAACAACTAATCCTGGCTCGGCCTTTTTTATTGAGACAAATGGCGAGAATTGCTTTAATTTTTTCTTCATGTCTCTTGGACAATGCATTCGGGGATTTCGAAATGCGAGCAACTCCTAATTCTAGTTGATGGTACAACTCTAAAAGCTATATACGAAGGCAAGTTAATTATTACTACATGTCAAGATGCCAACATTCAAATTTACCTTCTTGTATTCGGTATAGTCGATAGTGAGAAGATCTGTCGATGCGTTGATTCTTCAAAAAGTTGAGGGAAATAATCGAAGAAGTCGAGGACCTTGCCTTTGTAACTGATTGGGGACCGTCTATAATAAATTGTGTCACTGAAGTTTTTCCCGAGTCACATCATGGATATTACATGTACCATATACAAGGCAATCTATAGACTAAGTACCGGGGTAAAGACATCGTTTCATTGTTCAGTAGAGCGAACGAAACTTATAATGTTGAAGAGTGTAATAAGTTCATGGTTGAAATAGGAAGTAAATCATTAACGGCATGGGAGTCTCTAACAAAAATGGGGATTAAACACTGGGCGTGATCACATTTTCCAGGATCAATACAATATAATGATGTCAAACAAAGTAGAGTCTCTCAATATATTATTCAAGAAAGATCGAGAGTTGCATGAGCGTGCTAGCTCTAACTCAAGAGGATAAACTTAAAGAATAATAACAAAGAATAAACAAAATAAAAGGAAAAAGAGAAAAATAATAATAAATAAAATAAAAATTAAAGAAGAAAATATAAAAGAAAAATTATATACATAATAAAAATATTATTTGAAATTATGAAATTAGATAATTAATAAAATGTATTTAAAAAAATCGAGCTAACTGTTAAGCAAAATAAAACAAAAGGAAAAAAATTGAAGAACAAAATAAAAAAGAAAACTTACATACATAATTTTTTAATATTTAAAATTGAAAAAATTAAACAATTAATAAAATGTTTAAAAAAAATACAACAGTTCTAGGCCAACCATAACAGTCGGCCCAGACTGTTCTTAGCTGACTGTTAAAAAAAACAGTCTGGGCTGACTGTTGGGCCGATCGTAAACGTCGGCCCATACCATTTAACGGTTGGTCCAGACTATTCTGGATCGACGGTTAAAAAAAATCTGTTAAAACAGTCGGCTGGGCCGACCTATTAACCCTACTGTTAAAAATATAAAAAAAGCCAAAAAGTCTGGGCCCAATGTTAAACAGTTGGCTGGGTCGACAATTAACAGACGGCCCAGACTGTTAATTAAGTCGACTGTTTAACGGGAGATCACCATTTTCGGCGATCTCCGGCCATAAAACCCAATTCGATATTTTCGACGATCTTAACGGTAGGGGAATTTTCTTTGATTTCCAATATATAAGGGGTATATTGTACATAAAAACGTTTCTAAGAGGTTTTCTACTATTAATCCTTAAATATTTACAGTGCAAACATTTAAGGCGTTTTCCTATTTATAGTATTGAACATGATCAAACATTAGAATATACAAGACTTTATTTTCGATTTCGATTTCAATTTCAGTACCATTCAATATTGTACTTTGCAACTTACTAGACATAGCATAACAACACCTTAAACAGTACTATGACTCGTAATTCCTGAACTCTGAGTTCTTTCTTTCGAGCTCAGACATTTATTAACTTTCATACCATCTCGATTATGAAACGAATCATGTGTCCAATGAGTAGGAAGAACCATGAGGCTAAGCTATACCAAAACTGATAAGCCAAACAAAAGATTAATTGATTGTTTTCCTCTTTCTTTCTTTTATGCTTATACAATCTATTCAGATATTGAGAAGAGATAAGTCCACACAACTGTTGTAATTGCAATCCAAGTGATCACCATCAAAATCCACATAAATATTCACCTCCTTAAAGGTAAACCACTCATCAACAATAATATGATACTGAGTGATGCAACGAGTCATGTCGTATTAGCAATCAAGAACAGTTCATATCATGCCAGATGATTATAAACGAAAATGGATTCTCCGACCTTGTGAGTATCAGATACTGATACGGGATTACCGTGTAGGTTAACCGTGTAATTATCCTGCCATACTCTGCTTGGAGGGTTGGCTACAACTTGAAATGCCATAGTTGTAATCAAAGAAGTCAATACGAGTAATGCAGTTCGTTTTTTTCTCCAACCAATCATCTTTCTGTTTAAACATTTTTTTTCTACTGTTTGTTTTCATGTTTGAGGACATATATAGGTGTTCAAAGGACAAATTCAAGCTTGGACTAGTTATATTATGATTAATTTGGACTAATGAATTGTTTTTCGTTGATCCAATTGTTCTAGAACGTTTTAGAGATTCCTCAATTTCTTCATCTCTCACATATGTTCGACAACAGATCAGAACATCCATTGTTGTCATCCCACGATGATTCTGAGCATTAACTTCCGTAGACTCCAGAAGCAAAAAGTTAACTGTCTGTAGATATTTCAAAATATTTAGTATGTGTTTGGTATACAATATTTTAACATTGTAAGAAAGATTAGTATAGCTTCTCTTTTGTTTTCGATTCTAAATCCTTCCTACCAAATGGTTAATTCTATTTATAAACAACGGACACGAAAAGTTTGGTTATTTCTTAAAAATAAAATGAAGAAATTGGGGGGGTGTGGTGTGGTGTGGGGTGGGATGGGGGGGTTTAAACTCAAGTATGAAAATAGAGCTATTCGCATACCTCAATTTGTTTATCAGCTACTGCCAAGTGTAACATAGTGTTTCCATCACTATCTTTCCTATTTGTGAAATCTTGATCTCTAATGGTATTCACCAAGAGCTTTAGGGTTCAATTTGATAGTACTTCCCACACAAATGTAGAATAGTCTGCCCTTGACCCACGATCACTCCAGCTGCATCATGTTTTGCATGAACCAACTCTTTCACGACTTCAATCCGAACTTTGATGGCTGGCAAATGGAGATTCGTCAACCGATTTCTATCACGAACTAGGCACATTAAGGGATTATCCGATAACAAAACTCTAACTACCTCGATATAACATTTGGCCGATGCCTAATGAAGAGGCGATGATTGACATAAATTCAATTCTCGTGCAAATTTCGTTCTTCGTCTTAAGATTTCCTTCACGAAATCGCTACGTCCTAATATTTCTACTACGTGTATAGGACTATCGGAGAAACTATTAACTAAGGGTACTTTTAAGAATGGACACGTCAAAAATTAAATTAAATAATAATTAAAAGAACAATATATAAAATAAAATTTATATAAATAATAAAAATATTATTTAAAATTGTAAAAATTAGATAATTAATAATATGTAAAAAAAAAAGACAGGGCTGACTATTATACAAAATAAAATAAAAGGAAAAAATTGAAGAACAAAATAAAAAAGAAAAATTAAATGCATATATTTTTATTATTTAAAATTATAAAAATTAAACAATTAATAAAATGTTAAAAAAAAAAAGTAAAACAGTTCTGGGTCGACCGTAGTAGTGACTCAGATTGTTTAAGGATGACTGTTAAATAAAAACAGTCTGGCCGACTGTTGGGCCGATCATAAAAGTCGGCCCATATCATTTAATAGTCGGTCCAGATCGTTCTGGGCCGACTGTTACAAAAAATAAAGTTTGTTAAAACAGTCGGTCTGGCCAACATATAATAATCAGCCCAGACTGTCAAAAAAACAGTTGACTGTTTGGACCGACTGTTTAAAAAAACAAAGTCTATTAAAACATTCGATTGTGCCGACTGTTAACTGTCAGCCCACACTGTTAATTGGGCCAATTGTTTAATAATCGACAACGACTGTAAGGCTAGAGATCGCCATTTACGACGATCTCCAGACATAAAACTCAATTCGCAATTTTCGACGATCTTAACGGTAGGGGATATTTAGCACAAAATATTTCAAGTAGAGAGATTTTCTGTGATTTTCATTAGATAAGGGGTATATTCTACATGAAAATGTTTCTAGAAGGTTTTCTGCTATTAATCCTGCAATATTTATAGTGCAAGCATTAAGGTGCTTTTCTATTTATAGTATTGAACATGATCAAACACTAAAATAATCAAGACTTTATTTTCGATTTCAATTTTAGTACCATTTAATATTGTACTTTCCAACTTACTAGACATAACATAACAACACCTTAAGAAGTGCTATGACTCGTAATTCCTGAACCCTGAATCCTTTCTTTTGGGCTCAAACATTTTATAAACTTTCATACCATCTTGATTATCAACCGAATCGTGTGTCCAATGAGTAGGAAGAACCATGAGGCCAAGCCATATCAAAACTGATAACCCAATCAAAAGAATAATTGATTGTTTTCCTCTTCCTTTCTCTGGTGCTAATACAGTCTATTCATATATTGAGAAGAGATAAGTCCACGCAACTGTTGTAATTGCAATCTAAGTGATCACCATCAAAATCCATATAAATATTCTCGTCCTTAAATGTAAACCACTCATAAACAATAATATGATATTGAGTGATGCAACGAGTCATGTTGTATTAACAATCAAGAACAGTCCATATCATGCCGGATGATTATGAGCGAAAATGGATTATCCGGTCTTGTGAGTTTCGGATACTGATACTGGATTACCGTGTGAGTTAACCGTGTAATTGTCCTGCCATACTCCTCTTGGAGGGTTGACTCCAACTTGAAATGCCATAGTTGTAATCAAAGAAGCCAATACCATTAATGCACTTTTTTTTTTCTCCAACCAATCATCTTTCTGTTTAAACATCTTTTTTCTACTGTTCGTTTTTATGTTTGAGAACATATCTAGGTATTCAAAGGACAAATTCAAGCTTTGACTAGTTATATTATGATTAATTTGGACTAATGAATTGTTTTCCATTGATCCAAATGTTCCAGAATGTTTCAGAGATTCCTCAATTTCTGCATCTCTCACATCTGTTCGAGTACGGATCAGAACATCCATTGTTGTCATCCCACGATGATTCTGAGCATTAACTTCCGTAGACTCCATAAGCAAAAAGTTAACTGTTTGTAGATATTTCAAAATATTTAGTATGTGTTTGGTATACAATATTTTAACATTGTAAGAAAGAGTATTATAGCTTCTCTTTTATTTTCGATTCTAAATCCTCCCTACCAAATGGTTAATTCAATTTATAAACATCGGTTACGAAAAGTTCGATTAATTCTTAAAAATAAAATGAAGAAATTTGTGTTGGGAGGGGGGGTTTGAACTCAAGTATGAAAATAGAGCTATTGGCATACCTTAATTTGTTTATGCCAAGTCTAAGATAGTGTTTCCATCACTATCTTTCCTAGTTGTCAAATCTTGATCTCTAATGGTATTCACCAAGAGCTTTAGGGCTCAATCTAATATTACTTCCCACACAAATGCAGAATAGTCTGCCCTTGACCCACGATCACTCGAGTTGCATCACGTTTTGCATGAACCAAATCTTTCACGACTTCAATCTGAACTTTGACTGGCAAATGGAGATTCGTCAACCCATTTCTATCACGAAATAGGCACATTAAGGGATTATCCGATAACAAAACTCTAACTACCTCGATATAACATTTGGCCGATGCCTAATGAAGAGGCGATGATTGACATAAATTCAATTCTCGTGCAAATTCAGTTCTTCGTCTTAAGATTTCCTTCACGAAATCGCTACGTCCTAATATTTCTGCTATGTGTATAGGACTATCGGAGAAACCATTAACTAAGGGTACTTTTAAGAATGACCACGTCAACAAATTAAATTTAATAATAATTAAAGAACAATTATAAAAGAAAATTTATATACATAATAAAAATATTATTTAAAATTGTAAAAATTAGATAATTAATAATATGTAAAAAAAGATCGAGCTGACTATTAAACAAAATAAAACAAAAGGAAAAAAATTGAAGAACAAAATAAAAAAGAAAAATTAAATACATATTTTTTAATTATTTAAAATTATAAAAATTAAACAATTAATAAAATGTAAAAAAATAAAAGTAAAACTGTTCTGGGCCAACCGTAATAGTCGACTATTACGACACAGATTGTTCTGGGATGACTGTTAAATAAAAACAGTCTAGCCGACCGTTGGGCCGATCGTAAAAGTTGGTTCATATCATTTAATAGTCGGCCCAGACTGTTCTGGGTCGACGGTTAGAAAAAATAAAGTTTGTTAAAACAGTCGGTCGAGCCAATAGTTAACAATCGACCCAAACTGTTAACCTGACTATTAAAAAAACAAAAAGTCGGATGTCTAGGCTGACCGTTAAAAAAATAAAGTCTATTAAAACTGTCGATTGGGCCGACAGTTAATAATTGGCCCAAACTATTAACGAGACTGTTAAAAAAACAAAAAAATAACAGTCTGGGCCGACTGTTAACTGTTGGCCCAGACTTAACAAATTGGCCGATTGTTTAACAGTCGGCGACGACTGTAAGGTCGACGATCTACAGCCATAAAACTTGATTCGCAATTTTCGACGATGTCAACGGTATGGGGATATTTCGCACAAAATATTTAAAATAGGGGGATTTTCTGTGATTTCCAATAAGTAAGTAGTATATTGCACATGAAACATTTATAAAAGATTTTCTGCTATTAATCCTCAAATATTTATAGTGCAAGCATTTAAGACGTTTTTCTATTTATAGTATTGAACATGATCAAACACTTGAAGAAACAAGACTTTATTTTCAATTTCAATTTTAGTACCATTAAATATTGTACTCTCCAACTTACTAGACATAACATAACAACACCTTAAACATTGCTATGACTCGTAATTCCTGAACCCTGAATCCTTTCTTTCGGTCTCAGACATTTTATTAGCTTTCTACCATCTTGATTATCAACCGAATCATGTGTCCAATGAGTAGGAAGAACAACGAGGCCAAGCCATTTCAAAACTGATAACCCAATCAAAAGAATAATTGATTATTTTCCTCTTCATTTCTCTGGTGTTAATACAGATATTGAGAATAGATAAGTCCATACAACTGTTATAATTGCAATCCAAGTGATCACTATCAAAATCCACATAAATATTCTCCTCCTTAAAAAGTAAATCACTCATCAACAATAATATGATACTGAGTGATGCAACAAGTCATGTTGTATTAGCAATCAAGAACAATCCATATCATGTCAGATGATTATGAGCGAAAACGGACTCTCCAGCCTTGTGAGTATCAATACTGATACGGGATTACCGTGTAATTATCCTGACATACTCCGCTTGGAGGGTTGACTCCAACTTGAAATGCTATAGTTGCAATCAAAGAAGTCACTACCATTAATGCACTTCATTTTTTTCTCCAACAAATCATCTTATGTTTAAAAATCTTTTTTTTTTACTATTCTTTTTTATATTTGAGGACAGATCTAGGTGTTCAAAGGACAAATTCAAGCTTGGACTAATTATATTATGATTAATTTAGACTAATTAATTGTTTTCCATTGATCCAAATGTTCCAGAACATTTCAGAGATTCTTCAATTTCTTCATCTTTCACATCTGTTCGACTACGGATCAGAACATCTATTGTTGTCATTCCATGACGATTCTGAGCATTAACTTCTGTAGACTCCATAATTAAAAAGTTAATAGTCAGATATTTCATAATAGCAATAAATTTCTCTCGACGGATGATCAATGTCTTCTTCATCAACTACTACTTTGTTTCCCAAGATTTCTTCTATTGAAGTTAATTAAAAACTCTTTGGCCACTAGGATGCAGATCTTGCGGAATGTTGCACACAACTTCGTCCTACCATATTACAAACAAAATAAATTAATGAATAAATAAAATCCGAGATACCAGAGAACTCCACCTTTTAAAATTAACCTACATCTCTGCATGAGGTTTTCATTTGTTGATGATCTTGGAGAGGGTTGTTGCACTCACCGCTCCGTATTTTTCATATGATGGGGGCTCCTTCATGACCCTCGTCACTTGCTTGCCCTTGTTAGAATTTGATGTGTGTCTTTGGTGGAATCTTTAAATCATAATGTACCTACAAGAAACATATATCATCCATTTGGTTTAGCTAAAATTTGGATTAAAATATAAGTCGAAGTCAATAATTAACTTTAATCACACATTTTGTGAGATCCATAACTTTTCAATCACACATACCACCAATTTTTATCAAAATCTATTAAAAAATAAATTAATTTAAACCAAATAGGGGCACAGTATTAGAGGATAGCTTGGAGGTGATTAAATAGGATGACAGCTTAAGTAAAAGGCATGGGTTGAGGTGTATATAATATGGTGTCAAAACATGTTCTTTTTAGTGTAAAATTGGTATAAAAATAGCCCCAAACTTAGCCTAATTAAGAAAACCCCAAAGTGTGAGTGCAAAAAATGTTTACAAGTGTTTTGTCTTTAAAGCGTGTTTATAACCGAATCAATAACTAGTTCTCCCAAACAAAATTTTAACGAACAAAACTTTTCCATTTGGTGTTAAATAATATATCTAACAAACAATGAAATTTTATCCTTAAAATATTTGTCATAAATTCTTCTTTTGTTGTAGTGACGGTTTGGAAGTGTCTCTTAAAGTCCTTTCATTGCTTGCAATGGCCTCTTAGCAACTGTTCTTTCTTGTGAGCACTCCAACTTGCCATGTTTTATTATGTTTTGCCATAGTGATCGGGTGATATTATAAAATAAAATAAAATAATAATAATAATAATATTANAATTGTGCCGGATAGGTGTGAATTTAGCATTTTGGTTCAGCTAGGGCGGAGACCATTGACCGGAGACTGATCCCTAAATCCTAATTTCCTAAAACGCTAAACTCACAAATCACAATTCACAATGCATAATTCAAAATTATAAATCATAACTCATAGTCTAGGACAATAATATAACATAAATTCTCATTTCTCATAATTCACAAAAACTGAAAAATAAAAATAAAAATAAAAATAAAACAAAAATGCAAATGCAAATGTGACCAAATCATACTAAAAGCTTTTCTGCCCTATAAATTCAATCCCAAACACCTTCTTCTCAATCATATTCAGTTGGAACTAAATCTCATTCATTGTGTGGAAATATACTCCAAATTAAGCATCTCGTTTTCTATATTTTAATGGATTATGTATCCTTCTTTCCCAATATTATTGCTGCGATTTCAATCATCCTCCTGCTTTCCAACACAGCGTGTGAAGCTCAACTTTCTACTACATTTTATAGCAATACATGTCCAAATGCACTCACTACAATCCGCGCATCCATCCGGCAAGCAGTATCCCGAGAGCGCCGGATGGCTGCGTCTCTCATTCGCCTCCATTTTCATGATTGCTTTGTTCAGGGCTGTGATGCGTCAATCTTACTTGACGAAACCCCTTCTATACAAACTGAGAAGATCTCAATTCCAAACAATAATTCCGCAAGAGGTTATGAAGTGATCGAGGCTGCCAAGAGGGAGGTTGAGAAAATATGTCCAGGAGTTGTTTCCTGCGCAGATATACTCACAGTAGCAGCCCGGGATGCCTCAGCAGCTGTACGTAGACACACATCGTATTTTTTTTCGAGTGTATTCTGTCACTCATTTATGATAACTTTGTACATGTCATGTCTATTATGAAAATATAAATTTGACCTGAACATGATGGGGCATCTAGTGCATGAATATCTAAACTTGTATTTTTTATGAACCACAGATTGGTGGCCCGTCATGGAATGTGAAACTTGGGAGAAGGGATTCTACAACTGCAAGTCGATCGTTAGCCAACACTGATCTCCCAGGGCCAGATTTCGATCTCAGAGGACTCATTTCTTCCTTTGACAGGAAGGGACTTAGCGCTAGAGACATGGTTGCCTTATCAGGTAACTAAAAGTTTGATATTTGTGATATGCAAATCAATTTGTCTTACATTTTCTTAGATGTTGTTGGGTAACAGTAAGAGCTAACTATGCAATGTAAAACCGCTATTGACGTGCAGGATCCCACACAATAGGCCAATCGCAATGTTTTCTCTTCCGTGCAAGGATATACAGCAATGGGACAAACATTGATGCGGGGTTTGCAAGCACTCGTAGGCGACAATGCCCTACAAACAGTGGAGACACTAATTTGGCACCACTTGATTTGGTGACACCCAATTCATTTGATAACAATTACTTTAAGAATCTGATGCAGAGAAAGGGTCTCCTTCAATCAGATCAAGTTCTATTCAGTGGAGGCACAACCGACAGTATTGTTTCCGAGTATAGTAGAAATCCACAAACACTCTTGTCTGATTTTGCAAATGCCATGATCAAAATGGGAGATATTGAACCGCTCACCGGTCAAAATGGGATCATAAGAAGGATCTGTAGTGCCATCAACTAGTTTAATACATAACTATGTGATCCAGTTGCAGTTTTGTTGTTTTCTTAATTGTATATCCATTTTCATTTTTATTCTCTGTATTTTTTTATTGTATTCTTTCCAATTCTGAAAAATGTTCTCGTCATTTGTAATATTCTTTCTTTTTATCGTTCATAATTGTAAATCAACTTTTAACATTATTTTTTGGGTATACATATAGTGTAATCAAATCTTCGATTTTGGTCCCCCGAACATAACAAATGTTGGCACCTCTTGGATTCAACTGTTGGAAAAAATGGTTTGGTGGCTGACTTTGGAGCTAAATTTGAGTGGGACCCAGTTGTTCATTTTGGAATATGAAAGTTGATTTGTGTTCTCCTCCGTGTGTACATCGAAATCATATATTTACTTGCCAAAACTGATATTCGGGTGAATAAGAAATTGATGCTCAAAGTATGACATGTGAAAGGAGTTTATGTGAGAAAGAAAAATTAAAATAAACTTATCCCACGTAGGAAAAAGAGGAAAGCAAAAACAACTTTATAAAGGATTGCACTTTGGAAGGATGTAATCATGTGTAGCATAGATGCTCTCTCCACGTGCAAGTGCAGGGGGGTGCAAATCACGGACCGAAATGAGGTTCGAACCTTAAACTCGTATGCGAGCGCGACCTGCGCACACGAATGTCGAACCGGATTGACCAAAAATTTTGGAATTTTTTTTTGCTTTTTAGAACTGACTTTTGAGTTTTTGAAACTCCAAAAACATCTGAAACCTCCTTAGTTATTATAAGTGAGTTATAGAGACTTTGAGTGATTAAAAGTCTATATAATAGAACATTTTTCCTCCAATTCATACACACGAAATTTCCTACTGTTCTGCATACTGTCGAAACTCAGTTTAGTTCTGCATTTTGTCTGTCTTGCATTGCAAACTGTTTTCTTTTCTTGTGGTGATACTGTTCAAACACTAGCTCAGTTTGCCGGAGTAAAACCTGCCAGTATTCAGATTTTACTGGTTAACCATTGTATACTAGGAAGCAGACGCTCGAACTATACCTCAAGTACTAACGGTGAGGGGGGCGAATCTGTTTTAAGGAAACTGTGTCAGCACAGGCCTCGGTTTGAGAATTATTTTACTGTTGAAATTTCAATCTCGTATTTTGTTATTTTACTGCAGTTAACAAATTATTTCTTTGTTTGTATTTCAGTATAGTAGTTGATCCACTTAAATATTGTTTAACATCAACTTGCATTACCAATCGTTTGGCAAGTTTGGACATACATCCCTAAAGTGCTACTATTTTCTTCCTCTTCTCGCTTGCGGATCTCCCAACTCCCCACCTGCGGTTCCCTCACCCTAGTAGAGATGTGAATGCAACAATATTGAGCCAATACAACTTGGTTTTGAGGTGGCTCAACATGACCCTTTTTTAAGCCTATCGGCCTAGTGCCTTTAAAACTTATTGTTTGTTTTAATTTTTTTTTTTTACGGAAGTTTTCCGTTCTCTCTTTTCTTTATAAAACAATAGGGGGCCATTGATCTTTATATCCCTATTTCTCTTCCTTTGCCAAGTACTTGTTTCAGTTTCCCTTGCATGCACCATCTCATTCATAAAAGTCGTCGATACCATAAACAAAAATGTTTTAAAATACAAGTTCTCCTTTGCATTTGCTATATCTCCTCACAATGGATATGATCTAGCATCTCTTTTCGGATTATTCAACTTAATTAATTGAAAATTTTACTTGGTCAAAATAGTTTAGGCACTTCATATGAAAGTCCACCTCAAACACGTCTAATAATTAATTGAGAGCGAAATGTCAAAGGGTTCCATAAAAATAAAACTTATAAAATTCTTAGTAGATACTTTATTCCGCCATGCAATTTCTTAACTGGCAACCACTTTTGAATTTCACCAATATTGAATTGGTAGCATATGGGAAAACAATATCCGAAAGCAATATGAATCAGAGAGACATTACACTTGCCATATAATCACAAAGAGCATGTCTAGGTCGCATGAATAGTAGTTCTTTAACTTTTACGATGGTTTCTTCGTCGCTGACAATGTTTGATTTCTTCAATTGTATCTTTTGTTGGTGGTCTGGTTGAGTCCCTTTCAAAATTTATATTTTAGTTTCATTATTAATAAAATATGTTCTGTTGAATGATTTAATTTTAAGAAGTAAATTATCTCCGTTTTTGTCGATGGTTGCTGGGTAGACCATAGTAAGTAGTATTCTTCCAAATTAAGAGCGGAACTCTGGCATTGGCAAATTATTCTGCAAGCATCTTCCAATGATAATCTATCAAGTGTTCATCCGTATGATTTCTGTAAAAAAAAATTATGTACCTATAGCATTGTTGGTCATTGCCAGAACCACAACTTGGAAATTGTGGGGGCCTAATTTAATTATGGAAGATCAGGCTAGAGGAAAAATTGTCCTCTATACACAACTACACTTGATGTATCAATGAATATTCAGTAACAAGGATCCTTTTAACCCTCATTCTATGACTAAAAAATCTGTAATAAACAACAAACTGATGCAAAACTATACATACATGAAAGAATATTCTTCTATACCTAGAAACCTAATCTTGTACAGGGAGCTTACCGTGAGGATCATATATGGGGCTCTTGAGACCCGATGTGCTAGCAGTAGCTGTGGCACTCTTTGTATTAGTCGTAGAGCCAAAGTAATGAGAATTCGATTCACCAGAAGTTCCAGTTGTGGATGATGATGCAGTTGGTCTATGATTCCTGTATCTAAAACCAGGGTATCCAGGTCCTTCCGGTTCTTCAAGAGTGGTTGGCTTCCTTGATAGTATCACCACCACACGACACATGTCGGGCCGCAATTGTGGGTCATATTGGGTGCACAATAACCCTAGTTGTATGCACATTGCTATTTGATCAGGAACTGCTGATGACACCAATGTAGGATCCATAATATCCAAGCTCTGACCATTCTTGTAAAGTTTGTACGCCTGCAGAAACAGCAAAATCCTCAGGAATAATTTTAATGTTTGATTTACAAATATTGCTACCATATACGCCTAATGTCTCTAATTTACAGTAACAGAACATGGATGTTAGATTCTTCTAATTATTCTAAAAGAAGAAGAATATTAAAGATACTCATCTGTTTGATCTTTATAGCAACAAATTAGCATGGCCTCTTTAGAACAAGAAAATGCAGGGCGCTCCACTCTTTGTATACCCTTGGCGGCAAAATATATTATGCGCCAATAATTTCATTTAGCAAAGCGATGCCAGCATTTAAAACCTCAAGTTCAAATCTCCCAAATTGTCCAAGAACAGAGAAAATATGAATCAGACATGTCGTGGACACACAATCAGTGACAACAGTTTAACTGATACAAGATGCTTGTAAATCTCACTGTTTAAGAAAAGCTGACTGGCTCTATGACCGATGCTGGATTCCAATTTCAAGTACTTCATCCTTTCAGTTTTGCATGTGTGATATTTCTGATTCACTATCCAACACATTGATTCTTGAATTGAAGACATTTAGGGCTTGTGGGTATTTTTAGAACCAAAAAGTAAAATAACAACTATAACAATACAAATAAAAAAGAAGAAAAGCCGTCTTAGAAATATGTATTAGAGAACAATGTGGAAGAATATTATTATTTTGTGAGACGTGGGTAATATGTTAGAAGATAGACACAGGTTTAATGTTAAAATGTTTTCAATACTGTTATAGTTCTTTTGGACGCAATCGTAGAAACATCAGATATTTTCTTTCAATCTCAATTTGCGTTTTCACTTTCAAAAGAAGGTTACAAAACATTTCATACAATCAAGTCTTCTATTTTCTGGGCATGACTTGTACCTCGAAAACAGAAAACAATAAATAAAAAAGCAAACAAGCAGGCTTTTAAATTGTCATAGACTTTCCCCTAGTCAATGAAAGCAATGAAACTGTTATACCAGGCACTTCCCATTTGAAAATACATAACCTTGGGCTAACATTTACTATCAATTGATTTCTGATTTACAATCGGAGAAGCCAACAGGCTGAGAAAAATAAGGTTCTTACCCATGCAAGCAGGTTCTGTGACTCAGGATCTTGGTTAAATCTTGAATTCTTCCGTCCACTTATCAGCTCCAAAACCACGACCCCAAAGCTGAATACATCCGCCTTCACAGAAAGATGGCCATACATAAGATACTCGGGTGCCATGTAGCCACTGTTCCCAAATCAATGCATTATTGTTAGTTAAGCAATTTAGCAGCATGCAGTCGGATATTGTTATTAACTTGGGGGCTACTGAACTTATAAATTTTAAGTGCTTGAAAACATACTTTGAACCAGCTATACGGGTGTTAACATGTGTTTCATTTTCAGGATAAAGACGAGCCATGCCAAAATCAGCAATCTTGGGAACCCATCTATCATCAAGTAGGATGTTGCTGCCTTTGATGTCACGATGTATGATGCAACAGGGAGCATCTTCATGAAGGTAAAGCAAGCCTTTCGCAACTCCCATTATTATATCATACCTTCGCTTCCAATTAAGTACTTCTCGTTTACCGGATTCTAAAACACCACCTAGTATCAGGATCACTGTTAATCTCATATCCATGTTACATGTTGCTGTTAAAGCGTATTCAATACTTTTAAGACCCCATAAATGAAACCCAACTTTCCAAATTCAGGAGTTAAATCACAAGTTGAAAACAAAGGTCTTCCCTGCACTACTAATTTGCAACTTGTCAAATACTAATATTCTATATTATTGGACACAAATAACATCTTCAAAAGAGAAAGTGAAGCACTTCTAAAACTAATTTGACGAGATTTGCACAAGATGGAGAACTTCATGGTGTTTAGAACCAGTTACATTATGGATGCATTTTTTCTTATCACAAGCCACCCCACCCCCAATGCATACACTCACACATTTCCCTCTTCTTACACCAAGCAGTAAAACTGCTTTAACTAAGTGACATGTACCACTTTTATGGAAAGGTAGACAACTAAATCAAGGTAATTGTAAAGATATCATCAATTCTGCTGCGCTCCATTTGCTCTCACTTTGTTTTACCACTCCTTGTTTGAGAAATAGAGACCTTGAAAGTACAAAAACATTTTAGTAAAACTTTACCAAATGAGATTTCGTAGAAATCTTGGTGCAATTCCATAGATATTATGTTCGTGAAAGTACAATTACATGTTACTCCTCAATCCTGTCTTGTTAAGAACTTTTGAAATGCTCTAGCAAATGGATTCACTCTAAAGAAATCAATTCTGAAAATACAACCTGAAAATGTTAATGTTATTAGTTTTCTTACTAAAGGATGACCTATGTAATGTTAAAGAGTATTGAGAAACAAAATGCCACTAAACATAAACATTTCATGTAGCATATGTTTCAACTCTAAAGAGTCAATAAATGCTACCTATGGAAACGAGACACAGATATGACACGCTGAAGTAATTTTCCAAAAAACTAGGGCACAAGTAATTTGGCATAGAGGATTAAAATGTTGGGTTTTAATTTATCATGTGAGCATATATATATAATTAATTGTGTATTAAAGGTTAACTTAAGATTAAACCAATTAAAGTAATCTAATAAATAATTATAATTATAGACTTTAGACATCTAAATAAAGCATGGGCCTAAATATGAGAGACCAATTCCTTTATGATTATATTTCATGAGGAGCCGAAATAGATATAGAAATATATGTGAAACAATACACAACTCCTATATATAAGAATTGCATCTCAAAACTAACAAACTTGTCAAATTATTTCAAAATTCAGGTGTTAATTCCAATTAATAATATATATAGCCCATGTTTGATGCACATTAAAATGGAAAGAATGCATTTTTTAGGTGATGTGATGGTGAATATGTGAGTGAAAAAGAAGGAAAAATTATTGATGTGATCAGGAACGGATCCAAGATCGAATTATAGACCAGGCTAATACGTAAAAAAAAAAAAATCTAAATAAAATTTTTTTTTTCTACTAAAAAATATTAATGGGCTGGGGGCTGGACCGGGCTACAACCCCGGATGGTGGCGACGATGACTTGGCTTCGATGGCAGAGGGCGGTGGTAGATATGGTGTGTGGTTAATAGAGAAAGAGGGTAGAGTGAAGAAAGAGAAGAGGTAGAGATTGAAGAGAAATAAATGAATTGGGGGTATTGGGAATTGGAATTTGGGGTGGGGTGGATTGTTTGTTATAATAAATATGTATTAACTAATTTATTAAATCTATATTAACACCTGATTAGTGAATTTTAAACTTCACCCTCGTTTTTGAATTATATATTTGAGATGTAGGGTTTTGAGTAATTTTCTCAAATATATATATATATATGGTTCACAATTCATACGTAATTATCATCCTATATGTCATCTTATCAATACAAGAATAACAAAAGAAAATATATTGAAGAAGAAGATTCAAAACTCGCAATCAAGAATCGAGATTCAGTAATAAAGAACCACTCTCAATGAATCAATATAGGTTCCGTACTTTATAATTCTCTTGGTGATTTGACTAGATGATCTTGGCAATAAAGATAAAACTATTTTCAAGTTCTTGAGAATTAAAGTTTTAATAAAATCTAACATAAAATACTTTAGAATCATACATTTAGATATTATTCATGTATTGTATATTTATTAAAAAAATACGTTTTTCAATAAAATTACAAATATTTTTTCATCTTTGATTTTAAGCTGTAAAAATTGCAAATCTCATAAGCATTGCAGAACTTACTGAAAAGAAGCTTGTCAATGCACTCATTGACCACGAACTCGTAAACAAGCAGCTTCTCTGCACCGTGCACGCAGTATCCGAGCAAATTCACTACATTTTTATGTTGCAAACATGCCAACAATTTCGCCTCATTCTGAAACTCTTTCTTTCCCTGAGCTGAGCTACGTGATAACTTCTTTACAGCTATTTCTCTACCATCATCTAATATTCCCTATAAGATTCCAGATACCCATTACCCAAAATCAAGTTTGTATTCAGAATTTTCACATAATTTCATCAATTCAAGAGTTCTTACTCCAACCAAATCCATAAGAGGTCAAAACTTCTATCCTTTTTTCTTTGATTGGGAAAAATTCAAAAGCCTACAAGTTAAATTTTACCTTATAAACAGGGCCAAAGCCTCCTTCACCAAGCTTTTGAGTACGATGAAAATTCTTCGTTGCAGCAACAAGGGTCTCAAAAGGAAATTGCTTTTGTTCTTCTGCAGCAATTTTATCCGAATCCTCTACGTTTTCCCCTTTTAATTGATCAACAGTAACATCCCACAACCCAAAAAAAAAAAATCAAGAAACAGAACAAGTGGTAATATATATGCATCACTGAAAGTTGTAAGCACAAAAATTTTACCTTTATTCGTATAAGATGTGAAGGATTTGAAAAGGTTTTTCATAAAGCTTTTGGGTTTAGTCATTTTGAAACTCCATGAAATAATTAGTTCAGTTTTGAGACTAATAATACGCGTTGAATTTCAGCTCTCGTCTATCATTTCACTTTTTCGTACGAAAGATCCTCAGTCATCCATTTTGGTTTGTTTAGGCGTTCAAAATAGTAAAGATGACTAAAATAATATAAGTAATATGTCAACGCTGCTTGTTTTGCACAATACCCCCAAGTTTTCATTTTGGCGTAAAACCTCTTAAATCATCCAAAATTTTGTAAAATATAGTATTTTTGTTATCTTTCTTATTCTACATAAAGTCTTGTAAAATAAATAAATTATTATCCTCTTTAGTGAATGAAAAGAAATAAAAATAAGAAACAATTGCAGTTAAAATCTCAAATCTTTTCAAAATATGTAAATGAGACTAGCTAAACAATAATATATATATAAGAGGCACAAGTTCCATACCTAAGGTGTGTTTGAGCCACATTATTTTGGAAAAATATATTCTGGAATAGTAGATCGATGGAGAATGTGTGGTTGAAAATGAAGAAAAAATTATTGATGTGATGAAAAATATTATTTTATTAAAAATGTGTAATTGAAAATAAGTAAAATAATGAAAATGAAAATTTTAATGTGTACCAAACATGGGTATAATGTGTTTTATCATTGTTGACTTGTTTGCAACCACCCCAAGCATGGTCATGCTATCGTGTAGAGGTGGCAATATTAAGCTCTTGTTTGATCTCTTTTTTAAAAAAAATTATTTTCAATTATATTCTTTCAATAATATAATTTTGTATATAAATCTAATAACATTTTCTATTTTTTAACCACACATTCTCTAAAAAGAAAGATGAACTTTTTCCCTTTTTTCTTAATTTTTTTTTTTTTTAGTTAGACTCATTTTGCATATTTTGAAAAATTTTGGGACTTCGACTACAATCATTTTTTTTCTTTTTATTTATTTAAAGAGAATGATAAATTCATCATTTTACAAGTCTTTATGGAGAAAAAGGACAAGAAAACTGTATTCCACAAAGTTTAGATGATTTAGGGTTTTGTGCCAAAATAAAATGTTGGGGATATTGTGCAAAATGGATAATGTTAGTAGAGTATTGCCCCATTATCCTTGCCCCAAAAAAATCCATCGTTGACAACAACAAAAAGAACCACCATCTTAGCAAACCGATATCCATTAATCGCATCAAATTTGAAAGAATCGAGATTCAAGGGGTATTTTGTGTTTTTAAATATTTTATTTATTTTAAGTGGGAAAAAAGTGAAAGGACCTTTTTGCTCTTGTAAAAAGTGGGCAAGTTCAATTCACACGTTGAACTAGTTTTGGGTGGTAACAGTCCATGGATCCTTGTTCAGCATATTTATCTAAAGGTTTAGGTTAGCAATGTAAAAAAGCAAAGGTTGGAGGATCATTGCACATTTTTAAAATGTTAGTAACCCGGCTATAATTTTTTCAAAAAATAATAGTCATTATATTCTGGTTTTTATTTACTGCATCACTTAGTTGTTCATATTTTGTATAGATTTTTTTTAAAAAAATCTAAATTCATTTTTAACCACATTTTCGTAATAAAATAATTTTGCAAACGAACACTTAATTTTTTCCTACTTTTTAATTACATGTTATTAAAAAAATCACTTTTCACAAAATCTTACTCAAAAAATATACACCAAACAACTATAATAAAAGTCTTCAAGAATTAAGCCACTTTAACAGAAAAATTTGCCCACCTAGTTGACAGATGTAGTGTTAATGGCGGATGATTGAGTGCAAAAATTGACTGTCTTTAAAACAATTAAATGATATAATGTTATATAACATTATGTCAAGAAAGCGAGCAAATTTTTTTGGAAATGTAGCATGATTGAAGTCTACAATATTTGCTCATTGCTTCACTTATGTTTCCAATTTTTTTTCTTCACATTCTTATCTCAAACTTTTAATTAATTAGCACGTATTATTCATGATAACGATTTCTATCTTGGTGTACTTTGAAACGAGGGACAAATATGTTGTTGGACTTTTGCATTTGCCCTTTTTATTTTTTTATTTAATAATATGATGAATAAATAAATCTTGTACATCGTACTAACAAATTTCTCGAAATGAAATCGTCATTTGGGATAGAATGTGATAGTTAATCAAAGATTGATTAACAACGAGACAAAAATAAAATTGAGGATTATAAAATTATATTTGATTCTATTGAGAATTAGAAATGATAATTCTATTTTACCGAGAGTAATCAATTATCAGAAAGAAAGAAGCATACAAAAGATTTGTAGATGTCTGCCTCGATATGAGAATAAGTTATATTTCGCCATTATAGTAATTCACTATAATAATAAATAAAATTACAAGAGAAGCTCGCATGTATATCTTCTCTAACCCATCTCTCTCTCTCTCTCTCTCTCTCTCTCTATTTTATGATGATGATAATTTAAAAGTCCAATAACGCCTCCCTTATTTTAAGACAAATTAGAACAAAAACGAAATTATAATAACTCGGTTTCTAAGATGAAATTTACAAAGACACAAATTCCTAAACTGATTTTAATGAAATTTTAATAGTCCCCAATAACCCCAAGAGGAAGGCTTCTAGCACTCCTTCTAACCCCTACGACAATCTCACAATGGAAGTCTATTCGTGTATTAGCTTCGCGAAACGATAATAATTAGACTACACAATTTAACGCATTCTTAAACAAATTCCTCCTATTTTAGTCGAGTAAGGTGAACCTGAATTTATTAAAGAATTATTTATCTATATTTGGGAAGTGCTTATAAATTATTTAAATAATTTATAATTAAAAATTAGCTATGAATTAAGTTAATCTCTCGAAATATAATGATAAAAAAAATTAGTATTAATAAATAATTTACAAACGTCAGCCAAACATAGCTTGAGTATAGATTTTACTTAAGTTTATTGGTCAACATCACGTGAGATACTAATTAAATCAACGCGAGATATCGTCTAGGTTGGATAGGGATTTTGTCAAAAATCAAAATTATTGGGCGGCAGAAAAGTTGCTCAACTAACAACTGATTATATTTATTTCAATGAGTAAATTTTACTTTTCTTCCAATTTTATATTTATTTCAATGAGTAAATTTTACTTTTCTTCCAATTTTATATTTGTCTATATTTAATTAACTCTTTTTCTTGAAACGTGGACTTAGTTGTATTTGACAGTGAAAGTGACCCTTTGTATGCATTTCTCTAAAGTTTCTTCTTTCTTGGAAATTCCCCTTCCTTAAGTTGTAGAGAAATTCATTTAAGAATAATTGACAAACGTCTATGATCGTGTTTTAAGAAATGGTTACAAATATTGACCTAATTAATACAATGCATGGTCTAAGTTATACTTCAAAAATTGAGTTTTTTTTTTTTTTTAATTATGAAATTTTGACGAGTATTCTGATTTTAGTCCAACTTTAAATTTGACCATATGAAAAGCGCCATGTACCTCTTTGTGGTGTTCACTTGTATTGTCACGAACCCAAAGTTGGTGCAACCAAAAAACTTCCAAAAATTTATAGACATTGAGGATATATAATAGAGAAAACATTCGAGCCTCAAATGTACTCATGTAGCAACAATATCGAAAGAGATATTCTAAAAGAAAATAAATCTTTTGAATTTACTTCGGGTTGCTTTGTGGCAGAATAGATCGATCCTTTTTTTTTTTAATGAAAAATGTGAATCTTGCTCCTGCAACATTGAGTACAAAGTTGAAATAATAATTTGGGTACCATTGTTCCACACAGGATCGAGAAAAGAGAAAAGCTTCTCATGAAAATAATTCTAAAGAACCAGAAATTTTATGTTTCAAGTATGCACGAAAAGATATTGGTCATGTATCTATCGTACGTCTTAATTAACTAGTTGAAAAATATCGAACCTCCTTGAAGGAGATCTCATTCCTACTATACAATTGCAGAACAAGTTAATGAATCAAAATTTCAATGACCCAAATATTTTTACTGGGAGCATGATCGGTTAGACCATTGCGATTCAATAACATACATTTGAAACTTCAAGTGTATATCTATTGAAGACCCATAAGATTCTTCAACGTAATGAATTTCATATGTTGCTCATTCTCACGATAAATTGGTCATTAGCCGATCACTAATTAAATTTAGTGCTAAATTTCTGGGTGATTTCGTGGATCCACTCATCATATGCATCTAAAAAAATTTATGGTATTGAAAGATGGATCTACTAAATGGCCACTTGTGGTACTACGCAAAATTTTTTTTTTAAAAGTTATTATACAATCATGACAATTCTTCTTAATTATGCTGGTGGTTTACATAGCAAAACTTTCAATAGTTATTATTTGGGACCATGGTGGAGCATTCTATTCGCAATGGTTTAGCAGAATAATTTATTAAATGTCTAAACAAAATTGCTAAGTTATTACTATTGAGGACAAAACGATTTCTATTTTTGTTTAGGGAATTATATTTTTACACATAGCAACACTCGCGTAAGTATCATGCCAACATCAAGTTCTCATTATAATTACCTTATGAGCCTAATATTTTCCATCTAATGATTTTTATTGTGCAATATATGTTTCAATTGCTTCACCATAGTGCATAAAGATGGGTATTCAATGATCGTAGATATATATGGTGGGTTTGAATCCGTACATTCATTACACATTATCATGAACACCTTGAAGGGTAATATTCTATAATGTGGTTTACCGTCTGTCATTTTGGTAAGAGAGTTTTCCAGAATTAAGGGAAAAAATTAAGCGGCTGGAAAAAGAAATACTATGGAATACATCGGCTTTGTCTACTCTAGATCCTTACGCCAGGCGTTGACCTAAAAAATTGAAACGCATTTTCTAAGCCAACGATCAAGTTTTTCGTCTGAATTTTTGACGCAAAACGAAAGTTTTAGTGTAATCCCTGGTAAAGAAAATTATAGTTCTCACGAAAATATTCTCAAAAAAAAAGGAACTGTATTATTCAAGAAAATAGGGAGCCTTAAATAGTCTCCGAAAACCCTAATTTAAGCAAAAGACCAAAATAGACATCCACTTAATTAAAACAATTAAAATGCGAAAACTTAAAATCCCGGTAGGCTGCGTTAAATTGCGAATTTGAAACTGAAAAAGATGTCAACCGGAGAACCTCGATTGTGACGTTGTAGGGCGCTGTGAGACGTTTCCGAAAACATATTATAATAGTCATTCTGACACCGGTGCAAAAAGTTATGACCGTTTCTTCGAAACAGCTCATTTTGCCAATTTTCGATCTAACTCTTCTTCGAACTCTAACGCCAATTGTCCTATATCAGTCATTCCCACCTATGAAGAACTCGACCCCGAGTTATAATCTGAATAAAGCGGGACATCATCATAAAATTCATAGAGATCAGCTACATTGAAAGTGCGCGATATGTTCATATCAGTAGGTAAGTCGATCACATAGGCGTTGGCATTAATCTTCTTTATCACCTTGTATGGCCCATATTTTCTCGGCTTCAATTTGTTATATGCACCAACTGGAAATCTCTCTTTACGCAGAAACACCATAACCTGATCCCCTTCAACAAACAATTTCTTACGTCTCTTAACATCTGCGGCAACCTTATACTTTGCATTCTTCTCTTCTAACCGTAATTTCACCTCTGCTTGAACATCACGAACTTGCTCAGCCATGTTCTCAGCAGTCATACTTGTTCCAGTCACCTTGGGAAGTCTTGCTAAATCCAAAGCATGCTTAGGCGGCTGCAAATATACCAGAGCAAAAGGGGACTTACCAGTAGCTGTATGAACAGCATTATTGTATGCGAACTCAGCTTGAGCCAGTGCTACATCCCATTGTTTTGGTTTGTCTCCACAAATACTCTAAATCGGATTTCCAAGCGTCCGATTCAAGTTCTCAGTCTGGGAGTGTGCAGTGCTACTGAACTTGAGAGTAATACCTATCCGTCGCCACAATGTAATCCAAAAATGACTAAGGAATTTCGAATCCCTGTCAGAAGTGATAGACTACGGGACTCCATGTAACCGAACAATCTCACGAAAGAATAGTTGCGCCACATGCCAACCACCACAAAAACATAATCGACTCCACGTTGAGTTCATGGAAGTCCCAAAACAAAGTCCATCGACAAATCCTCCCATATGCCATTCGGTACAGGCAGAGGCATGTAGAGACCCATATTCTGCGTCTGCCCCTTAGAAGTCTGACACACAAAACATTTGCGAACAAAATTACCCACGTCGCGTTTCAACTGAGGCCAGTAATACCGCTCAGCTACTCCACTGATGGTTTTGTCACGCCCCAGGTGACCGCTCAAACCACCACCATGCAGCTCCTTAATCAATTTCTCCCTCAAAGAACTCCTTGGAATGCATAACTGGTTGCCACGGAATAGGTAATCGTCAACCAAATGAAATTCTCTTTCTGTTTGTTTCGGAACACACTTGCCCTACACTTCGACGAAATCTTCATCATCAGCATATAATTCTTTCAGAAACTCAAATCCGACAACCTCTTGTTGCATTGTTACCAGCAAGCTTGCATGCTAACTCAAGGCATCTGCTACTTTATTCAGAACTCCAGATTTATGTCTTAAAACAAATGGAAACTTTTGCAAATAGGTTTACCACCGAGCATGCATATTGCTTAGACTCCGCTAACTATTCAGATACTTTAATGCCTGATGATCTGTGTAGAGAATGAATTCCCTCTGGATAAGATAGTGCTCCTAATGTTTTAGAGCACGAAAAATGACATAAAATTCATGATCATAAGTACTCCATTTTCGACGGGCATCACTTAGTTTTTCACTGAAAAACGCCACTAATTTCTTCTCTTGTGACAAAACTGCACCTATCCCAATTCCACTAGCATCGCACTCCACTTCAAACAATTTGTCAAAACTAGGTAAAGTGAGAACAGGAGTAGTACACAACTTCTCTTTGATCACTGCAAAAGCCGTATCAGCCGCCTCATCCCAATGAAATTTACCTTTCTTCAGACACTCCGTTATAGGTGCTAAAATGCTACTGAAATCTCTAATAAATCGACGATAAAACGTCGTCAACCCATGGAAACTCCTCACCTCTCCTACTGTCTTTGGTGTAGGCCACTCACGAATGACTTTTACCTTCTCGTCATCCACCAATATCCCCTCTGAACTGACCACATACCCCAAAAATAACAATTTTCTGTCAACCAGCTGCACTTCTTAAAGTTAATAAACAGTTTGTTTTCGGACAACACCTCCAATACAGCCCGCAGATGCCCTATATGATCACTCTCACTCTGACTGTAAATCAATATATCGTCAAAATAAATGACTACACACTTGTCAATGAAAGGTCGCAATACCTAGTTCATATGCCGCATAAATGTACTCGGCACGTTTGATAGTCTGAAAGGCATCACCAACCACTCATAGAGTCCATCCTTCGTTTTGAAAGCCGTTTTCCATTCATCACCCCGTTTAAGCCGAATCTGATGGTAACCACTTCGCAGATCAATTTTGGAAAACACCATCGAACCCTCCAACATATCCAGCATGTCATCCAATCGCGGAATTGGGAAGCTGTATCTGACTGTTATCTTATTTATAGCACGACTATCAACACACATCCTCCAATTCTCATCTTTCTTTGGGACAAGTAACGAGGGAACGACGCATGGACTCATGCTCTCTCGAATAAACCCCTTTTTCATTAATTCATCTACATTTTCTTGCAAAATCTGATTCTCCTTGGGACTCATCCGATAATGTGGAAGATTTGGAAAACTTGCTCCTGGAAACAAATCAATATGGTGTTGAATGTCCCTCAAAGGTGGAAGCTCATTTGGTAAATCATCTGACACCAACTCACTGAATTCGGCCAAGAGGTTCTGCACCTTTTTGGGTACCACAACTTCCTGCTCTTCTATCCCTTCTACCACCAACGCCCGCACTACCACAACATGTACCTCCTGCGCTTCTTTGACATCAAATTCCAGCTCAGGTATTGAAGTAACCAGGGAGAGCAATGACTGATTTCCTACTGTAGCCTTATTTGAACCACCAACTGAACTCCGTCTCGGAACCATTGCTATTTTTCTATCTTCCCAGTTGAAGAAATAAACATTGTCACGGCCCTTATAGGTTACATCTACATCAAACTGCAAAGGCCGCCCCAATAACACATGACTAGCATCCATGTCTACTACATCGCAGACCATCTCATCTCAGTAGTGTTGCCCAATTGAAATAGGAACTCTGCACACCTCAGTCACGCTCACCTTAGGACCTTTCTGAATCCACCCAATCACATACGGCTTTAGATGTTTTTCAACCCGCAGCTTCAAATGTTCTACCAGCCTTTTGGACACGAAGTTCTCACAACTCCCACTATCAACAATTAAGTCACACACTTTTCCCTGAACACTGCAGCAGGCTTTGAAGATGTTGTTTCTTTGTGAGGAATCCTCCAATTTTGTTGAACACATGACTCGCTGAATTACGCAGCTTACATGGTCGCCATGTTCCTCCGCAATTTCTGCTCCATCCTACAGTTCATCCGTGGCTCCTTCCTCATCATAATGATCTTCCTCATCTTCCTCGCCAGCATCTACGAAATTCACTGGTCTCCGGGTTGGACACTCATTCGAACGATGGCCTGGTTGACCACACCTGTAACACTTCAACCCACCTATTTTAGTATATGGATTTGGTGCCTGTGGTGCTTCCTTTGCAGCAGTGGTAGTCGGACGGGCTCCCATATGGTTATTACCAATGACTGTTTTCCTTTGGGAAATTGGATATGCAACGTTTTTAGGTTGATTTTGCCCATCGCCTGGTGAAGATCGACCTCTGTTCACATTTGTATAGGAGGCCTCACTCATGTCCCTCTTATAATTTGAAAAACGATGGGGAGTTTTCTCCATTAACTCCGCCTTCAAAGCTATGTTATGTGCTTCATCCACTGTCCAAACCACCTGCAAGCCAATTTTGTCCTGAATGGAAGGCTTTAAGCCCCCTAAATATCTGGAAACTTGTTGCCCCTCAGTCTCATTCAAGTTATTACGAACAGACAGTCTCGACCATTCCTCAGTATAATCTGCCACGAATTTGTTGCCCTGTACACAGTTCTGAAAA
This sequence comes from Fraxinus quadrangulata, assembly GCA_903798255.1. NCBI lineage: Eukaryota > Viridiplantae > Streptophyta > Magnoliopsida > Lamiales > Oleaceae > Fraxinus > Fraxinus quadrangulata. The sequence goes on from CAIGRB010037748.1 coordinate 84,120, forward strand.
CTCTGAAATATAAACTGCTCATAATCTGGAGGTAAAAACCTGTTCATCATAAGCTGCTTCATTCGCCTCCAGGATCGCACAGGAGTCTTGCCTTGACGTTTTCTATCAAGTTGTAATTTTTCCCACCAGACAGCAGCCCCGCTTTTCAACTTATACGACACTAGCTTCACTTGCCGCTCGTCTGCAACTTCAGTAAATTCGAAAAATCTCTTAACTTTAGATATCCGATCCAAGAACTCCTCAATCTGTAATTTCCCTTGGAACAACGGGATATCTACGCGGATTCTATAATCTGGCTGATTTCGAATTTGATGCTGGTTCCCTGGATATCCCACAAAATCATCCTCAGATTCTTCATATGTGAAATCCTCTAACTGCACGTTCCTCGCTGCCCTAAGTGGACGCCCACCTCCATGACGGCCAAGAGCGACTCCCTCAACTCCATCTCAGTTGGCAGGGGCAAGGGCATGGACAGCAGATGCGTTGGGATTGGGTTGCCATCCCAACAGTTGTTGTAGCATGCCCTCCAACCGTTCCATCGACTATCGCTGCTCGTCAATTGCCGCCCACAGATCTGTATCGCCTTCCCTATGACTAGTGTCGCGAGGGTTAACTCTTCCGACTTCGTTGTTGGCCATCGAACAAGGCAAATCCTTCGCTCTGGTACCACTTGACGCAGAACGGAAGTTCTAGGGATTACTAGCGTAATCTCTGGTAACGAAAATTATAGTTCTCACGAAAATATTCTCAAAAAAAGGGAATTGTATTATTCAAGAAAATAGGGAGCTTTTAAATAGTCTCTGAAAATCCTAATTTAAGTAAAAGACCAAAATAGACATCCACTTAATTAAAACAATTAAAATGTGAAAACTTAAAAGTCCGGTAGGCTGCCTTAAACCTTGAATTTGAAGTTGAAAACGATGTCAAATTTCGGTTCGGACATTGTAAGGCGCTGTGAGACGTTTCCGAAAACATATTATAATAGTCATTCTGACACCGGTGCAAAAAGTTATGACCGTTTCTTCGAGACAACTCGTTTTGCCAATTTTCGGTCTAACTCTTCTCCGAACTCTAACGCCAAATGTCCTACATCAATTTTGGCTAGATTATCCCTCTTTTGTGGAAACCTAGCCAAAGTCACGTTCATCCATTTCTCTTGTAATCAAATTTCAATATTTGATTTGAACATCGAATTACAAATGACGTCAAATCAACCCTGATACAATGATCTCGAATTCTAATGATATCTAATGAGCAGGCAGAGCATTGGTGGACGATGAGTTCATAGAGATGTATGATAGTTGATTATAGAAATTTAAATGTCAACAGTTATTAACTGTTAGGGTGTTCTAAAATATACGATAAAAGATAGCGGCAAGGGCCTGATTATCACTTTGGGAGGAAAGCGAAAAAAATATTGGAGTGACAAATATATATATGTATAATGTATACATTAAAATTTTAAAAATGTTGGGGTTGATGCCACCTCCCGTCTCCCTCTGTCGCTCCGCCCCTTAATAAAGATATAATATTAAGCTAATGTTTAAACCCCATTTTTTAAAAATTATTCCATAATAGATTTTACCCTAATAATGCGGATCAAACCGATGCTAAGTATTAAATAATACACACACTACTAACAAATATAACGTGGCCCCACCAGAATCTTATATGGTTTAGAACGAGTTGGAAGAATATGTCAAGCAATTTACTAGTGTTTAAAAGAATAATTAATATAGATTAAGATTTTGATAATATTCGATAATGATGAGATAAACAAGTTTATTGATGTATTTAGATGGACCTGCCCTTCAGTTCCAGCATAAATTTCCATGTGAAACCCCGCTGTTAAATTGAACTCATCTGGCACTAAAATATTAGTTAATAAGAATTTTAGTGGGACCAAAATGATTTTTGTAACAAGGCTGGCTGGTCCAAATAATAATAATAATAATAATAATATAAGTGTTTATTTGCATGGTAATTAAATTACAGAACGGATGAATTTATGTGATGTTGAATCAACTAAGATTTTTCTTAGTTCATATATACATATAAAGCATATAAAGTTTTCAATTTTTAAGTATTTTAAATGGTTCGACTTGAATTGGGACCAAGTCCAAACCGACAAACGTAAATCAAACCAACCGGACTTGAACATGTTTAGTTTGTGTTGGTTCAATTTTATGCCCAAAAGGATTCAATTTGATTTCAATATTTAACAAGTCGAAATGATCAATTCAATTATGGTTCAAGATGAAAACCGAACCAACCCCACCCCTATCTAGAGCTTGACTCTATTCATAAAAATTTTGCGTGCTAGGATGTGTCTTGTTAATATGTTGAGTTGTTTAATTACGTGTGTAACACACGAAAAAAATTACTTTAATGGCAGAAATATTAAACATAGGATAGTTGTCCCCACTGTCACTTATATTGTGAGTTGGAATGATTAGGTTGCATGTACAATGCTCGAGTGTGCAATTATGCCTTTAAGCGGCGCTCTTAGCTGTAAACTAATTGATTATCTAAGTGTCCGTACCTACCAAAATTGTTGCTTTATGCTTAAAGCAAAATCCATTGTAAAAGGGGTAAATTAGGCCAATGATGACCGAAGTTTTGAGTAATTATGTCGACGGTCGATGAAGTTATTTTCTTATGGTAATAGAAATTCGAATTTCTATACATTACGGTAATAGTCAGTCAAAAAATTAACATTACGTGATGTCTTTAATTGCAAATGTATCACAAAATTAAACATGTTAATATGAGAAAGCGTAACACAACTTTAATTTTGATCAAATTTTTGGACTTTAATCATATGGTAAACCCATGATCATTTTGTTTAACAACGAGTTTCAGTGACTTAGCGTAATAGATTATACGGTTTGGTGACACACTAGCACTTCGAGATCTTCAGTGCAATTAAGCCCTGTGAAAGCAATCTTTTACCTCTTTTTCTAATTTACTTTGAGAAATATGTTAGTTAGGACATTAAACAAAGAAAGAATGAAATTTATCTCAAAAACACTCGTTTTTGTGTACTCGTGAATGTACGAAAACGTGACTAATGTATGAGACAATCATGTTCTATACCGTGTACTAAGATGCCAGTATAAAAAAATAAATCAACGCCTTTTTCATACAATATAATAAACAAACCTTGTGCTTATAATTAAAATAGTACAAAAGATTGGGCTGGAAAAGGAACCCTTCTCTTCCTTACCCACAAAAAGTTTAAAAAACTGGGAAAGAAAATATAAAAATGCTGTACCATTCCTAGATGCCTAACAAAATAATTCTATGAACCTGGCATTGGATCTTTCCATGTATGCAGGCCAGGCTTTTTAACTCACAGAAACATACAAATTACAGGCTGGCTTCTTCTGCTCACTAGACTAATAACAAATACGCTTAAAATCATCATCCCCCTTTCCCTCAAAAGAGAGAGATGGACACAAACCCACAAAAAATTGGGTTCTTACTAGGACAAAATGACCATGAAACAAAAGACTAAACTTAGAAGACCTCAATTGTTGTCTGTCAAGAACAACATAGAATAAGACCATTTCAGCTTCCTCCCCCTCCTTTAAGGGTTGTGTCAGTGTGCTCAGCTCGACTCGTTCATAGCTTTGAATGAGCTTTCAAAATTGAGTCTGTAATGAACCATGACCAAAAATTTAACAGTGTAATCTAAGTCATGCAATGCAAGTAAACAACTAATAGAATTCTGAACTTCTAAGGTTTGTAGATTTACCAACATTCTTCATTAGAAACGAGATATTGAAACATTGTGTCATAGTATAGCATTGTCACTCAAATTTCTCACTCGGAGCTCCACATTACGTAGATCACGAAGATGTTGTAAAATCTCTTGAAGGAGATCCATTCCCTTGTCACCTTTCTGTAGGGAGCTAATGCAATGCTTTAGGAACTCTCTATCTGCCTCAAGAGCTTGTAATCTTTCATAAAGATGATCCACCTCTTCTTCGATGGCAATCTTCTTGTTCTCTAATCCAAACCTAGTTTCGTGAGAATTCTCCTCACCATTACAATCAAATCCATTTATGTTCCCATTCGGACTAACATCACCATTTTCTTCATTAATTGCATCAAAAAGTGGAAGAAGTGACTTCGGGGTTGAACCTAGGATTTTTCTCCGTGAATGATGTTTCCCCGTCAGCACGTTAGAAAAAACATTTGCATGCCCATTAGCTTCACTAAAATGACCATTTTCATCCAAGTGATTCCCATTCTCTTCATGGACATCTTCCATTGCTCTGACATCCTCGAACTTCTGTTCCTCTTCATCGTTCAATGTCATGAGCTTTTCTTCTAAAACCTTGAGCATTTCTAGAATGGACAGCCTCTCTTCCTCGAAGTCTGCTAATGATTCTTCCAAGTTTAGAACTGCATCAACGGGAGTATTGTGGTTTCCGAGTTCTTGATGGCTAGGGAAACTCTCTTCGTCTTTCACTTCTTGATTTAGATCTACAGATAACCCATCACTATCCTCAAGATTGCTACAAGAAGCTGAGGAAAACCCACTCCGCGTACTTCCATCCTTACTTTTCTTCAATATCCTCACCTTTTCTTTTGTTTCGTAATCCAACACCTTTTTCCTATACAACTCAAACTCTTTCTCAAGCTCTTGTTTTTCCTTCTCCCTCTTTACCATAAGTTCATTCAATAGTTGCAATGCTTCTTGATCATATTCAGACTGTTCCTCCATCATTCTCTGATACTGCAAAGCTTCCATTTGCATTGCTGCCTTCTCTCCTTGGAGTCGATTTATCATTGCCATTGTTTGATTTGCAGCCACTGCAGATGCATTTCGTTCTTCTTCTAGCTCAGCATATAATGCCTGCAAAGCCTTTCGTTCAGCTCTCAGTGCCAATTTCAAGCTTTCAATGGTAACAACTCCCTCGCTACCTTCCAACTCACTAGTGACACTTCCGTCCAAAGATTCATCTGTCCCAGAATCCCTTTTCTCGAGCAACAACAATTTCTTGTGCAGATGATGAAGACTTTCCACCGAAGTAGGCGTATCAGGAACCTTGTCTTCTTCAATCTCGTTCAGTTCCAAACAAAACGATGGTCGATTGTTCATCACATGATCACTATCTGGAACTGATAAGGCAGGCAATTCTACCGTCTGTTCCTGAAGCATACCACCTAATAGACAACAAATTTCAATATTCAACTAAAATGCAGTGAAAGAATGTTTGGTACACTATACTGAATGACAAGAATTCAGAACTTACCATGATTATCTGCTTCAAGAAAATTGGCAGAACTAATTGAAGGATCTTCATGGCATTCATATGAAGGGATAGCTTCTTGATTTTTAATTTCATCTATTATATCTAAATCAGGAATTTCTGTTCCAATTGAGACTTCCGCTTCAGTTTCAGTTTCATTAATCGGACTTTGAGCAACTTCTTCAGAAACTATATAATTCAAGCATATAAGCATTAATATGCAGTCAACATTACAAAAAAAGATCGAGAAAACTCTTAGTCAGAACCAGAACCAGAAATAAATGTACCTGGAAGAATATTTGAATGCTCACTTCCACCTTCTGTAGCTGCCTTCGCTTCATCCTCATCTACATCTATAAATGGAGTTTTGGATACACTAAAGCCTGTATCATCCTTAAGCACGGCCATTTCAAAATGACATTCTTTAGCATGAAAAACCTGAAAATTTTCAGCCTCTTCTACGTCCATGGAATCGAGCAAACTGAATGCAGGTTCCTCATTTAAATCGAAATCAAGTTCTGCATCATCCTCTACTTGTACACTTCTGTTTCCCACATCCAATTTAACTTCAGAATCCAAAAAGGATTCTTCATTCTCACTGGTATTATAATCCTTAAAATTGTCATTTTTATGATCCTCTCCTGTTCCCGAATCAATCAATTCGACTGGAACCAGTTTATGGCCATTGTAATCCAGAAAAAATTCCAGATGCTGATTGGAAACTTCAACAGAAGTATCTTCAACAACAGACACTTGAACAGACTTATCTTCCATGATATTACTCGGGTTTTCACCCACATTATTTCCCTTCTCTCTATCCATAGACAAAACTACATCTACCTTTACAACTTCAACTCCTAATTCTTTCGACTCATTCGTAGATACAGAAACAGAATCATTTTCCTCAGATTCCTTAATTGTTACACTCAAATCTCTGTCAACTTCAGAGAGAATCTGAGTTACATTCTTCTTCTCCACCCCTTGTTCATCATAACATGAAGCAATAGCAAAATCTGACAATAATTTATCATAATCCACAGGCTCTTTAATCAAATTTTCTTTGTGGGCAGGTTCCAAAAAACTCCAAGAAGGCTTGAGCAATATACAAGAAGAATACATATCTTTATTATCTAAGACTACACCACAACAAGAACAGTTCAAACTTACCTCGCCATTTTCACCCAACTTTTCTTCATCACTGTGAATCCTTCCCAATTCTTTCATCCATTCAAACATATTAACATTCTTCAATACTCCCTGAAATTCTGATCTTGAAGATAAGCAATCCTCACACATATCTGTAGATTCAGCTAACTTTCGATGATTTGAACAGTAACCCAATTTTGAAATCTCCTTGGAGTGGGCTTCACAGAGAAGATCTCTGTGCATGTTCTTATTCACTTTTTGAGGCTCAAAGATATGATCAAGTCTAGTACACCAGAGGCAAGGGGGTTTCAGACCAAAATACTCCGCAAATTTTATGATCAGATAAGAAAACAGAGAGTTTAAGAGGAGGAGGACAATCAAAATCCATTCAAGAACTGCATAGATTAGAATAAAAGTAATCTTGTTGGTGTTTCTGTGCAACATGGATGCAAATTTGTTTGCAGCCATTTCTTGATACCCTATGTTATGGCATGTACAGATGAAAATAACTCGTAGAAATCACAAAATGAAAACCGGGGAGAATTAACAAATTCAGAAATGATTAAAACAGCACTGAACTGTAGAGAGAGAGAGTGAGAGATGAACAACAGATGAAGAAGAGGTTTTATTTAGACAGAGAAAGGTCCATTTGAACAGACAGGCAGACAAGACTTTAAAAAAGAAGAATCGAGTAATTGTAGGGAAAAAACTTATGAGGTATCCAAACAATTCGATATATTGCGTTTATTGCGAGCATGGAATTTACGTAAGAAGAAAATAAGTCTTAGATAATTCCATTGTTTAAAATTTATTTGTATGAAAATTATTAATTAAGTTTATTTAATTGATTTAATTTTTAACTTAAAAAGTATTATATATGTCCATTTTTTATTAGTAAGTAGTGATAGAAATAGAATGAATGAATTACTTGAAAAATAAAAATTATCGTTTCCTAAAGAAAACATTTTCCTTATTTTCAAGGAATATATGATCATTTGACCAAAAGTAGGAAAATATTTTTTATGATAAAATAACGTTAATCAAACAGTATAAAAGTAAAAAATTAGGTTGAAAAGGCATATTTTTTATGAAAAATATTGACAATCAAACTCACCCTAAAATTATTTATTATTTAATTGCAAATGTAATACAGGCATTTTCCAATAGTGCAACAATTTTATTTTTTTCACTGTAACATGTTTTTGTCCCTTGTTTTACATCCCATGTCCCATGTCGACTTTAGGGCTTAAAAAAAAAGAGAGGAATGAGATTCCACCACTTTTGGCATAGTAGGCTCTCAATGAGATGTTTACACGATTAGCTATTAGCTCAATGATAGATTATGTCTTTGATATGACTGCAAACTCTCAACCCCATGAATAGTTTAATGAGTTCGTGGACTCATGACATTGATATGTGAATAGTTTAAAGTATAACACGATGTACTCCTCTTAATTGAGTTGAGGTTTGAAATCCAACCTTGCAAAGAGCGTATGTGGGATGAATGGAGGAATGAATAGTTTAATGAGTTCATGAACTCATTGATATGTGAATTGTTTAAAGTATAACATGATGTACTCTTCTTAATTGAGTTGAGGTTTGAAATCCAACCTCGCAAAGAGCGTATGTGGGATGAATGGAGGGAAATTCAAAGTATAGCCAAATTTTTATTCACTCATGAAATTTGGATCACCATGACTCATCTGTCCACAAGAATCTATATATCCTTAGACTATAGTTTGAACAACTCTCTCAATCACATTTTCAAGTTTGACCTATGTGGATTCTCCTATTTTTGTTATTAAAGCTTCATTCGCTTCATAAGCAGAAAACTTTGTTATTCAAAACTCATTCATTAGTTCTCCTTTTGGGAGATACGGCGATAAAATTGAGTTTGCTCGTTGATCCTTGAAAGACATTAGTTCTAACTTCTATTTTTCCACATAAGTAATAAAATGTATTGTATTTTAGAAAGTTTTATACTTACATTTATATGCTAGTAAACACATGAGAGGTTTTAAATTGTCTACTTTTAATTTTTCTCAAATATATATTTACTCATAATGTTGGAGAAATATCTATTCAAAATTCTCTATTTGTTTAATTTGATATCCAACTAATTTTCATTAAAATTTTGCTTAAAAGGCAAAAGAGAGGCCCCCATTGGTAATAGGGTCAAATGTCAACTTTCGATCCAAAAGGGTGATGGGCCAAATCCTGCCCGCTCCACAATATTTCGCTGTTGATGGGCATCAAAATGGTGGGGCCCACCAACCAATAACATGAATTGGTGGGACCACACCGAAGTAAGGTGGGGCCCCCTAAACAAGTGTCATCATATATGTTTACTTTTTCTTTTTTGTTTTAGTCAATAATCAAATGTTGGCTTGGCTTACTTTTAATTCCACATGCATTTCTAAATTCACATTATTCTTTCACTTATACTTTTTCATCATTTTTGTTGCGTGCACCCTTTCCTCACACCACCCTTCAAGAGCGTGTTAGGCTAAATTTTACAAAAAAATAATAAAAAAAAAATCAGGTATTATTTGTTTTTAAATATATTGCCTTTTTAATTTTTAAGTTAAAAAATAAAGTATACTTGTTTTCTTATTTTTATTTTTAACTAATACTCAAATCATTTATTTTTAATTTACTTATTAGTAAACGTTTTAAGCTTTGCCAATTACTAGAAATACTCTAGCCATCAGTCCATAAAGATGATACAAACTAAAAAGAAATTACGACGGGAATCTAAATTTAAAAAAAGCTAAAGTTTGGTGAAAACCCCTAACTATATTATCGTATTAAAAATATTTGCTCCATTTTTCCCCATAATTCTTTTCCGCAATGTGTACTTTAGGCACGACTAGATGATGAAAATGATCCACACGTAACAAAAAAATTACGGGTAGTAATATCGTATCCGATATGTTATATTAAAAGATATATGCATAATGTAATAAAAAATTTAAAATTATCATGATTGATTTGATCATGTAACGTCTCTACTTACGAAGTAAATCATGTGACAATCAGCTAAGCAAAAAGTCTTGCAAGGTGAGCACTTTACTTCACATCACCTCCTCTGCATGCTTATTTTGAGGTAATTAGGTTATGCATTTAAATGACTTCCTCAAAATACTATTATTATTTGAGGCGATGCATAAACTCTCCACTGTGGCATATATCCGAGGCGATGGACATTTATTACAAGCCTTGTCTCGGCCAAGTTACACAAAGTACAATGCACAAAGTGGTTGATGTGACAATTCTATGAATGACGACATTCAATCATATCACTACTTTTCAGCATAAAGCCTATGATAACTATGGATCGACACGATTGGACATGACAAGTGAGTAGTTAGGATAAAGTCACATGTCAAACATCCAGAGTGGCCTCTTTAGTTTGCTCTCTTGTATAGATACTCAGTCTTCTCTCATTAATTGGGAAGACTTGTAAGTGTAACATCAACTTGACACCCATATTTTTATCAATTGTGTCTCTCCCACATCCTATATTCTACACCATCTGACTTGAGAGCAGGTGCACACAATTGTCGAATCCCATGGAGCTACGGTCTAAATAATCTAACACGAATGTACAAGTGTGCAAATATGTCTCTCTCACGTTCAATATTGTTCACCTCCTGACTTGAGCTTCAGGCACACGATTGTCGTATCCTACGGGACTACAATCTATAAAGTCTAACATAATTGTTCCAAGTGTACAAATAACAGACACGTCAATGGAAGAGGAGTTAGAGTTGACAACTGAATCTCGTCGAATCTGGAGATCAGTGGATATCAAATTTAGTGACCCACTCATCACGTTCATGTTAAGTCGGTTTCATGTTGCATAATGAACCGACTTAACATGAACCAATCAAATTTTCCTAATTTATAGTTCCCAGCAAAATAAACGTAATTGTAACTTCTTCTTTTTTCTTGTATTGTAATATATTAAGTGACCTGGCTGAAAATGCTGGGTGTTTGTAATAAGAGAATGCTATAAAACCTCTCCACAATGACACCATGGGAATCTTATCTAAAATCATGCAGTTGTGAACGTACAGGATTGTGGGTCACATAAGGTGTGTTTCAAGTAAAATGTCTCTTTCCTTTCTCATTTCTCAGTTGTTGTCACGAGTTCTAACACATCTGGACAAAAGTTAAGCCTTCCAAAACAAAGAATCTAGCAAGTGCCAAAGCCAAACCAGCACCCACCCAAGACAACTTAGACAACCTGCAAAATGCGAGCTCAAAAAGGGGGTTCCGAGCAGGTAGTGAACGTCTGTATCCTATCGCATCAAAAACCAAAACACGTAACCTCAATTGCAATACTTGTACGGTCATACGATGCTTCAATGTTACAATCGACACCGAACATATCAAATGAATTTTTTTGTTGATTCAATCAGAGTAATGCTATCCATCAATCTTGGTGATGGATATCAATCAATGTGACACTGGGGTGACTATCACATTGTCCAATGAGGTTGGACAGTGTATATATTTATTCACTTAGGCAATGCAATAGTTACCCCATTGCCGTATTGACGGCTATTCAAACCACTACTCATGGATAACATTATTTATTCATTAATCCTCAAGAACAAGGAACTTGCTACATCTACAGAACTTAAGAACAATAAATAGGAAATTATCGTAACACAGGTCAAAACACGTATTAAATCAACAACAGTGGCAATTTCATTGTTCAATTAACTATCTTTACAACTAGAGACAAGATATACATTTCAAGGTCGAAAATCAACTATTATGCACTACTCACTGCTTCACTCATTTCAAACATACCAAGATCAACTAAGCCAAGTAACTTATATTCTATATATGTATAACTTTATTATAGTAGACCCGTGCTCCCAAACAGATTGCTTGTTTGAGGGTGAACAGCAGGATTGACAGGAAATTCTCCAAACCCTGTATCGGCAAAAGGATTTTTTGGGGACATCAATAAATGATGATGTTGTTGCTGCTGCTGCTGCTGCTGCTGCTGTTGGGGCTGTGGATAAATAGGTTGGAATGGAGCAAAAGGATTTGTTTGATTTTGAGCCATTTGAACTGCTGGAGGAGGAGCAACGGTGTTAGCAATAGCAAACGGATCAGCAACTTCAAATGGATTAGGCGCAGGTGCTCTGTATGCTGGTTGCTGGGATGCTCTATATGCAGCATCATCATACAAACTATGTAGTGTAAGTGAATCCAGTCCAACAGCCTGCCAAGCAAAATGTCCACAAAACACAATGTAAGCCGTGTACTTCAAGTGCATGTTCGGTACACACTATACTCAACAGTACAATGGACAACATTTTAGCTCCTCTTTCATATTTGTTGTTAGTTGTTGTCTAATCTTAGACTACCAGACATGCCATAAGTGTTTGTGGAAACAATTAAATAAAGAAACCATCATGGCAATTGTAATAAGTATGTTTGCTACGAGACTTAAAAATAGAGTATTAGATATTCCACGTGATGTCTAACAAAATTTACAAGATCTCTCCCTCACTCTCCTCTCCAGTTCCCTGAGTGCACCTCAGCCCAGCTTTTATGTGCAATGCATACATTAAGTAATCTATCTTCTTCTAACATCAATTTCCATTCAAATAGGCATGTATGTATCTCTATTAAATATTTTCATGTGTACAGTCGAAATTTAATTGATTAATGGATGATTGAATGCCTACCACAGATATGGCTTTGCCATTAGAAATATATTCATGGATGGATGAACACAAACATGAAGATGGGAGACACACGAAGTAGATAGAATCATGTGAATATTTAGCAGACCAATCGCTAGTAAAAGACCTACCAATTGCCTCTCCTGAAATGAAGACAAGTTGCTGCTGAGAGTGCTAACCAGGGCACCTTCCCATCCAGTAGGATCAAAGTCTTTGGCTTGGGAAGCATCAGAACCATATGTAGTACCTTTAGCATATAAGATATCATACAATTCCACTTCAAGGTATGATGAATAAAATTCTTAATAAGCAAATAAGTTAAAGAGGACATGGGAAATCCTAACCAGATGGAACTATTGCTAAAGCCATTGCATTGCTTTCCTCAATGGCAGAAGCATCAGGTGCAGTGACATTCAACCCCTGGATTATTTGAAACCAAAAAACGAGTAACAGAAAAATTCAGATATCAGTGTTCCTGTTCCAAAAAGGACATGAAATAGTACAATAATACAAGAATAAAGAAACTCACCAGTAGATCATCAGTGTCCAAGTTAGTTGGAGGGGGTGGAGGACCAACAGCCTCAGCAGTTGAGACCGCGACATCTTCTGAACATGGAGGCTTCAGTTCCTCATGCGGCACTTTGGTCTCTTCAGATGGTGAAGGAACATCCTCATGTTTATAAGCCAACTGAAGCATTTCAGGATATTCCTGATATAGGACAAGCATAATTGAGTGTCTCATATGTGTTTTAAGTACAGTGTCCAAACAGAGAAATCAGATGCCAACAGTGGAGACATATATAAAAGATGCATACAAAGGCTGGTAAGTAATTGATGCCTCACAAATAATGTTGCCATTGAATTAAATAACTAACCAAGGACATAATCGGAACAGAAACCATTCGTGGGGCTTCTCGTGTATACTCTTCCATGGTAACTAGAAAGGACTGTGGAGGCTGGAAAGGAAAAGAAGGAATGATTAATAAGGTGTCACCTGGATATCACCGATAATATTAAAAGAAGCCTAAGGCTCCAAATCTTCTGAGATCTTTTTACCTCTCTCAACACAGGGAATTGGAAATTTCTACCAAGTTCGAGGCCTTTGCATACTTCATAGAAACCAGAAAGACTACCAGCCTGCAGTAAAAGCATAAAAATTAGTCATTGTAATTGTAGGAAGGTTCATAATCAGTTCTGCAAAACAAAAAAATACCAGCTGCCCAGCTCTTTTGTAGATATCAAGGCCCTTGATTGCTTCATGTCTTGGCATCTCAAAAAACTGAGATTTAGAGGTCAGAAAGAGAATGTGTTTTAATGATTAAGCTAATCACCAAAGCATATTAATGGTAGTGTCACCTTGTCGACAAGAGTAATAATCCCATCGTTAATAGCACAATAAATTTTGAAGCTCTCTTTGAGTACCTGAAAATCATATATAATGGTCAGGAAATGTTAAAAGTCATTTTGAACCATATCTTACACCATGCCATAGAAAATATAATATCAATTTTCTCAAAAAAGAAGAAAAAAATATCAATTATTATTTTTTAATAATGTTATCTAACACCACCGGTGCCAGAACACCGCTAAGTGTCACCATGTAATAGGTTCAATGAAAGGTAGAATCGTATGACTCATTTAATTGTTCATCTCATATGACACTTAATATCACCTACACTAGTATTGTAACACTAGTAGTACTAAATAGCATTACTCTATTTTTTACCCTAAAGAGGAGGAAAGGGAGTAGGCACAATGAAACATTCCTTATGCCTCAGTAAGTGAGAATTTATAAATTTTATGGTACCATCTTTATCTTCATCTCCTATCCCCTATAGCCAAGCCATTTCTTGTTCTTTTTTCCCCAGCTATACATTTTTTCCTCACACATTTATTGCTCCATAACCTCTTATCATATACACTGGGACATTCAGGCATGTTTTCAGTATTACATTTTGCCGGATTTAAATTTAGATTTTAATCTAAGTCAAAATCAATAATTAATTTTAACCACATATTTCATAGGACCCGCAACTTTTCAACAATTCATTCCATCAACTTTTATCAAATTTTACTAAAAATCTAATTGTAATGCCCACCAAACATGGGCTTAGCCTTTTCTATGAACATTATTAAATTTCACTTGAACCACACCAATATGCCATACAATTATGCAACTTAGTTATGGGTGTTAACAAGAACACATACCAAGGTAAGGGCATACTGAATCACATAATTGCGCAGAGCTGCTCCTTCAGGCTGTAAATTAGAAAGGTTAATTAAAAATCAGTTTTCCCAAATTATTGTCAATTAAGAAATTCAGATAATATCACAAGGAGAAGTGGGGTTATGGAAATGAACAGAAATAGAACAACGGTTCTGCTGAAGGAGGATAATTATCAAGATTGAAGAAGCACCTGACATCCAATAAGACGATGCAATTGCTGCTGCAAAGCAGACAATTGCTCCAACAGTTCTTCGCTGTTCAAATCTCTAGTTCTGCTGTAAACCTGCTAACAAAGGAACCCAAGAAATTTCTCTCAAGCTTAGAAGTGATCGTGAAATGTGATTTTAAGCTCAGTGTATCATATGTAACAACAAAATTCTCTTTTCACATTAATTGAACTTTATATAAACATCTATTTTGAGCTTCTCAAGCACGAGGTTCTAGTAGGATGGAACATAAATTCAGGGAACAGTTCACTGGCCCAAGACATCTTAACATCCGTGATAGACCACTCGATGTCTATTAGAGGCTCAAAAACAGCTACTCCAAAAGTTTTAGAGACTCTATCAAGCTTCGCATTCTCCGAAATAACCAGCTTTACATTTACTGAATTTAATAGAGACAAACGTGTTTTAGAAAAGATCCAATTTAGACTATTACTTCAGGTATATAATACACTAAAAAATTTCTTCAGATAAAAGAGACAAGCATTTTAATCAGTTTATAGATAATGTACAAGTTCCATATTAATTCAATCATAAAGCAAAAAATAAACACCTACTAAATTTTGCCGAAAAAGGAAACGATCATATGCATATGATTGGTGAAAATAATATGCACCTTATCTTCGCCTTGTGCAGGTCTGGGAAGACGCTTGGATTCAATATCATACTTCAGAATCCTAAAGCATTCAAGTCGTTCTTCCAAGTAGAGTGCATATGTCCGTACCCAGGCAGAGCAATCCCAAGCTGGAAAAGAAAGTAGATTTACGTTATCCTGATCCTAATAGTAATATCAATAGGTCTTAAGTCTTTAGTTGCATTTGAAATTTTTTCCCTTCGTGTGCATGTTGGGGTGTTTATTTATAGTATTTATTTATTTGTTTTTGAGTTTTGTGGCATTTAAAAAAGGCAAGAATGTAAATCATGACACTGGCATTCACACTTACCAATGGGGCTTGAATCATCCCTGAAATTGGACATCTCGAGAACGTGCCCTTTCTGCAGGGAATACAAAAGTTCCTCCCTAAATGTCGGATCACCTTCTCGCAATATTCTATGGATAACCATTAGCGTCTTCAAAGCAACCTGTTGAAAATTTGAAGAATACAACATGAATAGTTGAATACATATATGAAGCATGCACAAAATTGGTGTAACATAGAATTCAACTCTAAATTCTAGTAAGAACGTCATGCACAAACAATGTTTAAAAGGTCTCATTCAGATACCGAGGCTGATGCAGGACAAAATAGAAAGCACAAGAATACAGAGAAGAATAATTTCGAGAAAAATTGCAGCAGGAAAATGAAAGTTTAGCTGTTCAGGTGAAGTTCCCACTTATTAAGTTTCAATATACCATCCTGATAGTAAGGTGCATATGTTGAGCAATAGTTCAACAATACAAGATTTGCAAGACAGAATTTCCAAATGATATATTAAATACTCATAACAAGACGAGGGAGGTGGAATTGAAGACCCATTAAAGCAGAATCCATACCATCCAGTTATGTGTCTTTGCCAACCGTCTTGAAAGAGAATTTATGCAGTACGCGACATCAGCCCGAGGTCGAATCGCTGATGTGGCAACCAAAATTTCTGCAAGAAACACCAAAACAGTAATAACTGTGTCACGAGTTCACTCATTTTCACTAGATTACAACTAATTCCCCTTCCCCTGAAAAAAGAAACTCAAAAGACAAACTCATGGAGATTCCCAGAAAATAAGAATTTATGACATTCCAAGTCCAAGCATTAAAATGTTTTGACAAAATTAAAGAATCTAAGTGGGATATTGACATAGATTACAGAAAAAAAAAAAAGACATAGATTACAGAAAACAATTACAAGTAGAAAATTTCCCATTTCTTAAACTAAAGGAGGATAACTAAACACCATTTTCCTTTAAAAATTTGAAAACCAAAGAGCAGAAAGATTCACAGATTTTCCAAAAAACAAAAAATTAGAAACTTAAGCCGATAAAAATCATAAAAAAAAAAAACTACAGGAAACCACCCAAAAAACTCCATTATACAATTCATCGAATCCGCCCCTAAAAATCAAAACGAAAATAAAAAAATAGACAGAAAAATTCTCACTTCTGATGTGCCTGTCTTTGGGTGGACACTCTACATGATTCGTAGCTTTGACGATCGCCACATCAACACCCTATTTTTAGCCACCCAAAAAATTTTAAAAAAAATTAACATAATCATCAAATTTCGGAACTTAATTCTTGATTATCCAATTTTTTTCCTTCGCATAATCAAAACACATCCTTTACATACATACATACATGTACATATATAGAGAAAGACGAGCAACCTTGTAATCAGAATTGACATGGACCAGTCCAACCTTGGTGCTATCTTTAATAGCACCATATGCTTTTCTCCATGTATGTAGCGTCCCCATTTGCACTCTTTACACAGTTGAGATCGCTTGTTTCTCTCGAAAGCTATAGCGAATAGAGAACATGCAGTTAAACTCTTATCATGAATCATGCCGTAAAGAGGTCAAGGTTGACACGTATGGATCGGTCGAATGCTCCTTTGAGTTGTCAAAGTATAATAGTCATAAGTAGATATCTGTAATGTCGGAATCTAAACTGAATTTTGGTCAACAAAATTAGCTAAATCTCCTAATAAATCTTAGCAATTAAGCCTCAACCCTCACTCTAAAATCAAACCACTTGAACGCCAGATCCAAGTGGGATACGATGGCCCAAAACACTTTGATTCAGTCAGATTAGACTTGAGAAAAACGAATAAACAAAGTTTTGAATAAGTAAATTATGAAAGCATAACTTGCACCGTGTTAACTTATGCATTATTAACCATACATTCATATTTGCGATATGACAGTTGATTCATACATTAATGTGGGCATTTTTGTAAAATGGCAAACTTGGCATTTTTTGTAAGACCATGCAAGGAAAAGATCATCCATGTAAATTCCCCATAATTGATGAGAAGCTAGTTGGACAAAATTAATTGAAGATACTTTTCAAAAACAACAATCAAAATGCATAATTTAGAAAACTTATCGATCAGCAAGATGTCCTGAACTAAAATTACCCGTTATTAAATGTTGGAAAATGGTTTTATATATTAGTGAAATGGGTCAACTTTGAGCCCAAATTTCAGTGGGATCCTTACCTTATTTTTAACGGGACCTAGCATATTCACGTTCTACTCCGTAAAATAATTAACGTGATATATTTATTTATCGAAAACCATTTAGTATTGAATGAAATATTTAATGTCAAAGTAACCCACTTGAAACTATGAAATAGTGAAGAATTTTATTTACTGGAAAAATTCTCATACACTTGTCCCACATAGGAAAATTATGAAACTTTTGTGTAGTTTATATAGTGTAAGGTTGGGAATTGAAAAAAAAAATGAATTTTAAAAAAATTATAGAAGTTGAAGAAAGATTTCCAATATATTTTTCTAAGAAAAGGAAGGGATTTATATAGTTTCAAAAATTATAACTTCCACCACTAATAAGTTTGAATTAAATAAAAACATAACGGTGATTTTTATGATTTCAATAAACCATTCAGTAACTCTCCAACTGCTATATTTTACTAACTAGTTTGATCCGAAAATTTCGAAAATAATTAAAAGTAATAATAAAATTTACAATCCCCCACAAGAAAGTTTTTAATGGAATCACAAGTTGAAGTTTCACAAATTGCCACTGAACAATATACATAAAACCAGTGTGCAATGTAGCCTCTGCTATATACTAAATGCATCTTTCCCTTGGATTTCGAGAAGTATTAGCTGTGTGATGGAACATGGGAAACAGCGCGCACCCATTTACAGAGATCAGTTGCAT
The DNA here is from genome assembly GCA_903798255.1 of Fraxinus quadrangulata. NCBI lineage: Eukaryota > Viridiplantae > Streptophyta > Magnoliopsida > Lamiales > Oleaceae > Fraxinus > Fraxinus quadrangulata. The sequence continues at coordinate 102,526 of CAIGRB010037748.1, forward strand.
AGAAGTTTGATTCCAACTATTCTTCACGAAATTACATCGTCAAGAAAAGGGGCGCTGAAGGGCAGCTGAAAGATCCCAGAAGCTAAAAGAAATGCAACGATCCACATTGGAAGAACCCATAGAAACACCGTCATGAGAATTTGCTTTCCTGCCAAGTAGCAATAAACATCAAAAGATTGGTACAGGTTGAAGCTCTTTAAGCTGTTGACAATGGGTGTAAATTGCAAAAAAAAAAAAAAAACTGCTGAATTAGTAAATTATTATGGGCCATAAAACATAAGAGCTGCAAATAGCCACAAACCATGCTCTCAAAGAGGTGCTTTTAAGCTTAGCCAAACATGCGGTTAATCAATCCGAAAACCAGATGATGCAGATCATTGGATTACAAGAACTTTAGAAAGGTTATCATATAAACTGCCAAAGTATGTTAACTATACTGCCTTAACTATATCAGATTAGAACACAAGCACAGGGTCAATAAGATGGAAATCAAGTAGAAATAACTAGAGGAGAAAAACTAGCACAATTAATTGAACCACCTCGTACAAACTAAATTATAGCATATTTTTAACAAAATTAACGGACATATGTAGAGAACCAACCTCAAAGAACTTCACAACGTGAAAAAAAAAACGTCCTTGTTTTCTTTCTAAAAAATTTCATTTCCTTCTAAAATTTAAGGGACGTGTAGTGTTTCTCGAACTAACTTACCAGTATCCTAGAGAACAAATTCGAAAGACGTTTAATTGATTCATCTAGCTTCAGCCTTCAACAAGAAATATTTTAGGAGATCCTTTTGGCTGTTGGAAAATGAGCCACGGACAGTTCAATTTGAAACCAAATAATTCAACAGAGAGACTGACTGGAGAAAGATTGGTGATAGCAAAGCACCAATCTATAGGCTATTAAAGGTACCCCTGCTGAAAATTCTAGAGTCGAGATAGAATTAGATGGTTCTAGATTTCCATTTTCACTCCTAACCTTGGTGATGGAGATCATGGAATTCATTTATGCATGAGACTGTACGCTCTTTTTCATCAGGACTCCTTGGAAGAAATTAAACATGAAGTACCTTCAACAATTAAATATGACAGAAAACTGGTTTGCATGCCTAAACCAAATGATATTTTTTTGCAAGGTCAGCATACTAGAAAATTCTCATCGCTTTTAAAATCCTTAGTATCTTTGTAGTGCACACTCTATGACAGGCTCAAGTAATGCCGTGTAGAGAATTTTTAAATGGCCTTTCTCTTCAAACACTCTAAGCTCGAGAGGCAAAATAACTACCTCATTTTGTAGCCTTCGTGCAGAAACATCTGTTTTCATGTATTTCTTTCCTTGGAACCTTACAAAATTTGGTCTGCCAATAGGTCTGGTCCATCTTAACAACATTAACATGCCTAACAAACATCACATTCTTCTTAAAACTGCATTTTTCTTTGCTAAGATGTGAAAACAAAACTCATTTGAAAGTACAGATGAGCTCTGAAGCTTCCTTAAAACCTAGAGCAGTTTCAACAGATTATTTAAAGCAAAGAATGTAACCGAAGTAGTTTCTGCAGTTCAAAGAATAACATGCAATAGGAAGCCTCTATAGACGGAGTGTCAAAAATCTTGTTACTTCACAGGTAAAAGATAAATATTGTGGTACACTCATAGCTGGGAATTCAGTTGGAGATTTGGAGCTTCTGTCTTTCAGTTATTATCCAAGAGCTCATTGACCACCATTTGATAGAGAACTAATAGCTCGAGCAGTCTCACTTCAGTATTGAATAACTCACTGGCCCTTCGCCATCTCAAAAGGATATGTTCAAATGAGTTTCTAATAGAATCATCTATCAACATACCAAAAGCCCCCAAGTATACTGGAAGAAAGAAACTTAATAACAGCATTTTCAAATTGCACCTAGGTATAGAATTTGTTGGCGATATGGTATAGTGAAATGGCTGTTGATTAAATGATAAAGTAATATTTTTGTTCATAACATTTTCCAAAAGTCGCATTCCAACAAGACATGTCTTTTTAGACATGCCTTTTCATTAAGTTGTCTTTGAGACACGACCTATAGAATCTCATTATATATTGATCCCAATGTTTGGATTGCTATTCATTCAATTTTTTTTTTTGCATTATCATATTGATGCATATTCACTTCAAAATATTTTCTGTATCTATTTTGAATCGAGTTTCATATGAAAAGAGAACAAAATATAGTAATTTCGCTGGTTTATGTAATTTGGAATGCTCTTATTGCAAAACATGATCATTGTATCTTGGAAGACAAATGTTGAAAAGTTGTTAGCACCCATGTGGGACATCATCGTGGAGAAAAGTCGAACTCTTGACTTGACCAAATTCATATTCATGCATTTCATGTTTCTACATTTCATATTCGGTTTCAGTAAGTCGAAATGCTTTCAGATTTTATGCAAGTAAAAAGTTAGTTATTTGAATACAATTTATGCACTTAATATTTTCCAACAAATACTACATTTCTTAGACTTCATCTAAATGTAGAAAAATACACAATTACCAGAAGAGCGTGAAGTTCTTTCGGTTTGATCAATGATCCATTCTCCAGTCTCCCGCAGTTTCTTCTCCACAGACCCTTCATCCTTCCCAACAGAATTCTCCAATATACTATCAAACAAATGCTTATTCACTTCCGACTCCCTAAACATTCAAAACAATACACAGTTCCAATTAAAAAAAACACCCCACAAAACATCAAATATATAATGGATAGAAAATATGGGTCCTTGTTTTACCTGTTAGTGTCATTTTCTCGAAAAATGCCAGCACCGATAGCCCTTTCAATTTCTGCAACAGAAGGCTGCCTTTGCTTTCGCTTTAGCTTTTCTTGTTGATGAAATTGTGGTGGGGTTGAATTATTTGTTCTTGGAAGAGAATTGGGATGAGGAACTGAAGGGGGTGTGTCGTTTGGTAAAGAGGAAGCTATAATGTAAGGTCTGGTAATGGAGAGGCAGTTGAGGCTAACCATGATATCTTGTGACTGCTCCCCTTACTGGAAAATATCTCTGATTTATTTGGGATAAGCCTTGGGTGGGCATGATATTATGAAAAAAAATAATTATATAACTTAAATCAAAATTCAATTTAATAGTCAGAATAGACCTTTAGATTAGCATACATAAGCTAAAATCTCAAACCTCAAGGATCTTGAACACGAGTTAAGAGACCAAATATATGGTTTTATTTAAATTGAATATATGGTTTTATTTAAATTGAACTAAGCTGACCATTTTTATTATATTCATTATTGTTATTATTAAACTATTGCATTTTCACAATTTCTTGAAATAAAGGAATAGAAAGAGAAATTTCGACCTGAAAATCAAAGAGATAAGCGTAACGGCACAATTGGCTGAGAATCAGATATGAGTTCCTCATTCATCCCCAAGGCTTTGCCTTCTCTCCTTCCTTCCCACCATTCAACAAATCCTTCTCTCTTCATTTCTTGTAAGCAAAATCAAACCCAGAATTTCAATTCCAAACAGGTTTTATAATCTTTTTTCAGACATTTGTTTTCAAATACATTCCCAAAACTAAACTATCATGAATTTTAATGTTTTTTTTTTTCATTTTAATGACAGGCAAACTCAAGAATCTGCTCAAAGAACATAAGAAATTTCTGCATTAAGCAGTCGGGTTTGGCTATACGAGTTGGAACAATTTTAGCAACTGTGAGAAACTGATATTTGTTTGTTTAATTTTCCATGTTATTGTGCTAAACTTTCTAGAAATTGTTTGGATACAGATTGCAGATCCTGCTCTTGCTGTAACAGGAGTAAATGAAGAAGAAGATCTTGTATGGGTTTTGATTCAGTTGGGAATTTCAGCTTTCCTGTACTTCATTGTCGCTCCAGTGAGTAAAAGTCATCTAATATTGTATATCAAACATGATCGATACGAGTTCTTGATTATAATTGCATTAACTGAACAAAAACTTGCAGCCAATAATTATGAACTGGCTTAGGACCAGATGGTACAAGAGGAACTTGTTGGAGATGTATTTCCAATTCATGTTTGTTTTTATGTTCTTTCCGGGGTAAGTAACTGCCTTTTTTTAAAAAACTTTCCTGCATCAATTTTCATAAATGTTATGCTTATGAATTATGCCTGATTTCAAACGGGGAAAAAAATAAAAAAAAACTTAGTTTGTCGTCACTGTTGATGCTGCATTGAACAAAATGAAGTCTTCGAACTTCCTTATTGATGTAACTGATTGAGTCCATAACAGGAATGTTAGTTATAGTACCTAGTAGTCAGAGAGGAATTCTTCGAATAGAGAAGTATCACAAATTGACCCCATTTCCCTCCTAAATGGACATTCTGGAGAAAAGAGTAGTGAGTAATTTTAAGAGCAAATGTAACCAAACAAATTAAGGCAGTGGATTGTGAATTCACTATGTGCGGATCCAATTCCGCCTTGTTTGCGCATACCTAAAATGATATTGTCCTCCTATTTATTTTTTGGAATTTTGTTAGAACAAAGAAAGAAATTCTAATTTCTTCAGGAGAAAGTATTATCTGCAGCTATGCGACAACAGAGTGTGGGGCAAGGGGAACTTCTTAGGCTCGTTGATGCTTAAACTTGACTACAGACATGTTAGCTGAACTTAATATGCTATAAACTCGTTTATATAACCGAAATGTTGGAAAAGTATTATCAGGTTGGCTGAACTTAATATGCTATAAACTCGTTTATATGACCGAAGGTTGTGTTTTAGTAGATCTTACTTTCCTTCTTTATCTTATTCTGAAACTAGAACACAACCTTCCGCTTTCTTCTTTACTTTCATTTTGTCCTACTAACATCAAACAGGTGATCACCATCCTTGATAACAAGAACACACAAGCATATGACTACGACGGAAAAGAGCCTTAAACAAAGAAAAGGAAGTAGTGCATTAATAGGGAAATAGAGAAGTTTGTCCTCCCCCATCTACATGAGGGGGATCGCTCTATTTGTTCGTCTCCTTGTTTACGAATGATTATATTTGTCTATTAACTTGTTCAACTCTAACATGTATTATGTCTTTAAATGAAACGTTACCTGAAAATCAATCGTTTTGATAATAACAATAGTATGTATTTGTTGTTGTCCAGTGTATTGCTATGGGCACCATTTCTCAACTTCAGGAAATTCCCACGAGATCCAGACATGAAGTACCCTTGGTCTACACCACAAAATCCTTCACAAATTAAGGGCGGATTTTTGAAGTATCCGTGGGCTCAACCTGAAGACTATGAATAAATTTTCTCACACTCCCAACTTATATTTATCACTGCCAGTTATGCAAATGTATAGTTACTGATACAAACTTATTTCAATGTTCTCTCCGATGACAGAGGCTTGACAACTTGAACTCGTACTTGAATTTTTGTTGCAAAATGTTCTTTTTCTAGTAAGATTTTGAGATCATCCTTCGTGAATCTTCAATCCCCAGGTTCATCACGATATAATATAGGAAGGCAAAACTGAGATATTTTATGCCATACAATTTATATACTAATTGTATCAATTCACTGGAAGAGCCTATGACGATTATTTGAGATACATTTATCACATGTTCGAAATTGAAACCAAAACTAAAACAAAATATAACAGGTAAATCATGTCTTCCTCGTATCATTTCCGAATAGTCATTACAACAAGACAAAAGTACATGTATCTGTGTGCTCATTTTGCCGAAACTGAAGAGAATAGTAACTTAAAAGGATTATATATCCCCTAAAGCCAAATTTTTTTTAAAAAATAACAAAAAACAAAAGCCCGAAATCAGTTCCAGATAATGAACTAAACTTGCTTCTTTAAAACGGTGAAAACCTTCCAACTATATTCTACTTGGGAGTAATCCCATTGTGACTCATGACCTAGATTTTCTGCCAATTTATTTTGGTATAATATAATTAATTTTCCCATGTGAAGGATAAAAAAACCAATGTCTCAGATACCTCAGATTTTGCTTCAAAATTTGCTCAGAACATCTGTTCGACATTGAACATAAAAGAAAACTTGTTCCAATCCCATTCCTTTATGCTTGGAGACATCACAGCAGCTCCCACGGCCAATACAATAGCGAAGGCCACAGTTTTCACACAACCATGACCACGTGATAGCCTTCCTAATACTGCCTTGCAATATTTATCTGCATCCTTGAAGAAAGCTTGGCGAGAAACATCCACCCCACCATTTAATGCTTTCTCATTCTGTTGACAGAGACCAAAATGAGCAAGTTCAATGAATTCCAAGCTTATACTTCACAAGTACATATAAAATGCAAGAATGGCAAATGAAGTTCAAAGACATTATTCTAACATCTTTAAAAGCTCACTGCTAGCTAGTAATGACAAAAAGTATTAGAAAAATATACAAGCCACTAACCTTTTCCCTGAAACTTTTTAGACATCCCCTAAGTGCTTCAAGAGAAGACTGTTTTCCTGAAAGCTCCTTCCATTCCTCAGCAAGCTTCCTCAAGGCAGCAACACTAGCCTCTATGTTATCTGTATAAATCTTGTCCTGTTCAAATCAAAAATTATAGCATCACAGATTATATATTACTACAGTCTCACCAGAGGAGCAAGGTGATATTAAATTTTAGAAGATAAACTGCATACACATTGACCAGAGTAGCAGGGCACAAAGATCAAAACCCTTTAAGCATCTTCTTAAGCAAAGAGTACAAACTGAGCCTTCAAAAAAATGTGCACAACATTGCTGCACAATGGGACAGCCTTACGGTTTGCAGTCCAACCATATTATTGTAGTAGGAGATTCCAGAATCTAAATATTATTAATGTTGAGTAGAGTAGAAAATAAGCTTACCCACTGCTTGTAGCAATCAGCATTCTGAGTCAAACACCAAAGAAATATGCCAGTTGCTTCACGGGATAGCTCCGGGGTCCCTGCAAAGCACCATCTGTCAAACTCACTAATTACTATTAACTATAGACTTATTATCTAAATATTTTCAGATGATATTTGGTCCCCATTTCTTAAAACTCGTTTTTCTCCAAACTCATTTTCAACTATCCATTTCATGGAACCCACAATTTTTATCAATTTTTAAACCATAAATTTCACCAACTTTTATCAAAATCTGCTAAAAATCTAATTTTTATCCAAACCAAACAGAGGATTGATGATAAAATGTCACTTTGATGTTGAACTAACCTTCTCCAGCTGCTTTAACAGCTAAAGTCTGTATTTGCTGGGAGACTTGCTTCATTGCCTTGCTTCCAGGAGAACCGGCAAGAGCAACCTCTTTAAGAGTTGGATAAATAGCCTCAAATCTTTCAGTGGCCTATGTACCACAAGAGATAAGGAAGACACTTGAGCATAAATAGGTACAAAGGAGAACGGAACCAGAAAAAATACTAGCCACCACCGTTCAGCAATATTGTAGAAGCCCCTAGCAAGTAGTAACTCCTACCTTGACTCGCGCAGAAGATGCGGGAAAGGTTACATGTAACAGCAAGTCAAGTGCTGCAGGTTGCACCAGGCGCTCTCCCTTTCTAACAGCACCATTTATTAATATAGTACGAGCTTTTGGTGCAGACAAAATTCTGATACAAGGATGAGTAAGTTTGTCAATTAATGGAACAAATGAAAAAGATAAAAGAGCATGAGTGTTGTGTTAGAAAGAAAAGAAAATATACCAAACCTTTCAACAAGCTGCAAAACCAAATCCCTAGATTGAGGATTAGACCCTGATTTGCCTCCAAGTATAGGCAAAATATGACGTGCCCACAAGTACAATCCTACGGCAAGATCTCCATGACAGGCCTGCACATAAAGGATCAACTTCAACTTTGACTACAAAATTCACAAGAACTAAATAAACCCAAGAGTGCCACAGATGTAGAAGTGGATGCCTATTTTGAGCAATTACCTGAACTATCATCCACAATATCACCGGAAGCTTATCTTGTCCTTGATACTTTGAGTTTTCCCTCAATCTTGGCAATAGATTGATTAGAACATCGGGTTTCCGCCTTAACACCATAGCTAAGACTAAAAAGATCGCAACCTGCAAATGAACAATAAGTACCATATATTATCAGTCAAGGTACAAATATTTAAATTGATCAAACAATATAGCATAATAACACTGGATTGAAAGTGGGAGGGGTGGACAAAAATTAATTATAAATTAATGGGATACAGTGATCTATGATCAGAGAGTGAGAAAAAAAAAAAAGTATTATGTCAGTATTTGAGTTAAGAGTGCACAACTTGAATTTTCCCCAGATGGAGAAAACCAGAGCGTATAATGGATGGCAGTTGACTTTTGTTAATTGTTTTGTGTGCGTGAAGGAGGTAATAAAATATGATCATTCTAGTAGTACCTACAGATTTATAATACTCAAGCATCCATTTAGCTGCAGATTACAATTCTAAATAAAAGCACCAAGATGAATACCATGTAAATTCATTTGAACAACTTTGTGTCTCAAAAACCACCAAGAACATTTTCCAAATCAATAATTCAAAGCAATCCTCATACCAAGACATCTCACAATTTTTCCAACTATACTTTCTGTGTACATGGGTACTCATAAAGTTCTGCTCATGAATTCAATTAAGATGTGAATAAATTACTGCAACATTCACAATCTAGAAAATGGAAAAACTGTCAAACAGTGAAAAATTACTGGCATTAACCAGTTTTTAACAAAAAAATATCACAGCAATGGCAGGGGAAAAGGAGATAGCTGGCGACAAGATTGAGGAGAAACTACTCAAAAATCACTAGATAAGAGAGAAATAGGGATTTGATTGATATACAAACAAAAATATATGCAACAAGCTTATACAGGGAAGCAAAAAGTTCATAAATTAGCCATAGCATTTATAAGATTTGAAAGAATAGAAATGGGAAATCGGGCAAGAAAGATGGCTAACTTATTCAAGCAATTTGAAGTACAATACCCAAACGTTCCCCACATTTTGAAAGTAAAATAATCACTGGGGCTATGCTCTCCAATAAACTGAAAAACGCATGGCAAAATGTTATCAGCAATGTAGAAAAGGGATGGAACAGAAAAACGTTCAGAGAAAGGAAATCAGAATTCCAATCCTTTCACATTTTCCAAGTCATTGCCTCGAAATATTTCAAAGAATCCAAACATGCTTTAAAACCAAAGCCCACACAAGCATCCACCATCAACATTGAACTTGATTGTAAAGATAAAGATGTAATCAAATGTTGAAAGTAAAGACACAATATTTAGCCTTTGTTTGAGCCCCATTTTGTTGAAAAAATAGATTTTGTAATAGTGATAATTTGGAAAATGCGTGGTTAAAAAGTAGGAAAAAGTGTTGGGTTTACATGTATAATTATTTTATTAGGAGAATGTGTGGTTGAAAATAAGTTTGACGAAAAATGAGTTTTGAAATAATGAGGCTCAAACATGGGCTTAGTTGGGGAAAGGAACAATATATATATATTATAGACATCTACCTGGGACTTTGAAGATGTTGGCTGCCCTCCTTTCTTTGAGCCCTTAGACCCTGTCTGCGGGTGTGCCACGTCGGCAAGAATGCTATCCAATGACCACAACACAAAGGACCCAAGAGCCTCGTACGAATGTTGGTTGATCCAGTCAACAGAAATCTTGTAAACAGCTTCAGAAATATAAGAGACGGGTACCTGTTTGTTGGAAATCAACAAAGTAGACCCTAAGGACTTTGTATTATTCGAAGAAAGCCATGTCAAACTCAAACTTTCATGATAGACAATCCAAAATCCCAGATGCCCAAACTATATTATTCAGAACCATCGATGATAAGTCAAGAGGACTTAGAAGTGCATATTAGTAAAATGGTTGTGCTATATATGCATAATGGTTTGCATATACATGATGTAATAAGATGTGATTATGTCAGAATTTCTTCAAACAAATAAGAAAAAATTTCCCAATTACACCTCATCCGTATGTAAACCATTATGTAGCTCCTTATGTACAAGTAGCATTACTCTTAGTAGAAAAAGGCATTATAGGTAGTGTTAGGAAGGGAAAAAGAAATGAAATACTAGAAATTCAGCTAATTAACCTTCATATGCATTTCGTCAGCTGGACAATAAAACTTCCCTGCATTTATTGTCCCACAAGAAAACTTAGAAATCTTGCTGTCGTACAAACAAACTTAAGAATCTTGTCGATAAACAGGGTTATGGTAAAGTTCTAGAAAGCTTTTCTTTATAGCATGTGCTTTCAGCATTCATAGTAATATTTTAAAAATCTTGGCAAAAATGAAGTCAACATTCTGTTGAGCAAAGTTGGCATAAGCAATGCTTGTGCAAAGATGCTTCAAAGAAAAGAAGAAATAAAATAATTATAACCACAAAGAACTAAGGGTATATTTAATTGCAAGCATGGAATTTGTATGGAAAAAAATAAATTCTAGACAATTCAATTGCCTAGAACTTATTTATATGGAATTTATTAATTAAATGTATTTGATTGATTTTGTTTTCAATCTAAAATATATTATACTTGTCTATTTTTTATTGGTAGAAAATGAGAATTTTGGACATTAAGGATACGTTTAATTGCGAGCACAGAATTTGCATGAAAAGAAAATAAGTTCTAAGCAATTTAATTATCTATAACTTATTTGTATGAAAATTATTAATTAAATGTATTTGATTGATTTAGTTTTCAATCTAAAATATATTATACTTGTCTATTTTTTATTGGTAGAAAGATGAGAGAGAGAAAATTACCTAGAAAATAAAAATACCCCTCCTTAAAGAAAATATTTTTCTTGCTTTTGAAGAAAATATGATCACATGACCAAAAGTTGGAAAATATTTTTCATAAAAAAATTGTCAATCAAACGCCTCAAAAGTAAAAATTTGGTTAGAAAAATGATATTTTCCTTGAAAAATAAAGTCAATCAAACACTCTCTAACTATAAAAAGGAGAAAAATTAAAAGTAGTAGAAACTACGAGGTAGTGGTGATATCAAGTCATGATGATTAAATTCTACAAATCAGACTGCATAGAACTACTATATTCACCCAATATTTAAAAGCATTGGTGAAATGTCCTAAGGACGTGCACGTTTTCATAGGAAAGTAAAATACAATATTATAAAGATAAAGCTAGGAGCAGAATTAGCAAAAATAAATAAATAAAAATTCAAAACTACAGAACCTGGCTATCATGTATTGGAAGAATCAAAAGAAGAAATTACATCAGGATCTCATGGAACTCAATGTCATGCACAGAAATGCAATTTATTAAATATATGAACACAAAGCTAGAATAAATTTGTCAAAAAAGAATGCAACTTTTTAAGTACATAAAGCAATACAAGCTATAATCTGAATTATGATCTTGCAGATCAGCTATTTGCATATAACATTCAAATCAACGTTTTGCAAATCAGTACCATTGGCAAAATATCCATTTGTTTGAACTTGTTAGCACATTAGCAAACAAAAATACAGAAGTTAAACAACCCATCAACGTCTTTTCAACCATCAACTACTTCCTATTTCTGAAAAAGGGAAAAAAAAACAGAATTCATGCAAGGATGCGTTTCTGAATACTAGAAATCTGCTAATAAATGCACAGATCATATGTGCACACATTCATATGTTCGCTATTTTACGTATGAAATCAATTAAAGCTTGAATTTTTCTAAAATTTCTAGATAGTAGATCTCAAAAACAAATACTACCATAAAAAGAAAACAATGCAACTCACTTCAGCAATTTTTGACAATGCAGACTCCCTGAACAACTTAAACCACGGGAACTGCGATCCACTGACAGCAGAAAATGCACGCCCGAAATAATCAGCAAACCTCATCAATTGTATGTCCTGCTGGCCTTCATACGATCCCTATCAATTGAACACCAACAAATTGCAAATCAAATCAGAATTCAATAAAATTATATGGAAACGAGAACAAAATAATAAATTAAGATTGAAAAAAATTACCGAAACATGGGAGAGAAATGCCGCGAGATCAGAGGCATCGATCTTCGCAGCTGCCTCCGTCACTGTGACCTTAGGCTTCTTCTCCTTCTTAGGCTTTTCTTTCTTATTCTTCTCTACGGCATTATTCTCCTTCGCATTACGATCAACATCACTTGCATCGTCCTCATTCTCATCATCTCCCCACTTCTTCTTCGATCTGACCGGCACATCGTCCTCGTCGTCATAAATCGCAGCCGCGCGTTGCGACTCCAATTTCCGGCGTCGCTCCTCCGCGTGCTTTTCCAGATTTTGGAAAACGCCGTTTTTCTCCGCGGATCCATTGGGTGCAACTCTAGAAGGATCCGAATTCGGTTTTCCGGGTTGAGACTTGCGCTGTTTTTTTGCATAAGTGACTTTTTGCCATCCATGATTGTTTTCCTCGAGTGAGGGAAAGGAAAATGATTTGTCTTCTTCCATTGTAGAAGGGAAAACGAAAATCGAGGGAGGGAAATTGTTTCTGTTTTACTCTTAGAAGGAAAATGAGAGAACAGTGATCGGAGAACAAAAAGGAGCCGCGTTCTGAGGGGAGTAAATATAGGCTCGGCTCGGCTCAGCTCGGCTCGGCTATCTCTAGGTGGGTGAGCAATTGAGAATTACGAGAATGCCATGCTTAAAAAATGAAACGTGCACTGCACTGATACTGAAATTTAGGCGCTATTCGGTTCGATACAAAAATAGATTAAAATTTAAGTTAAAATTAATGCTTAATTTCAATCACCTGATTTATGAAATTCACAATTTTTATTCACACATTTCATTAATTTTAAATAAAATATACTAACAAATTATTTTTTAGCTGAATCAAACCAGGGCTGACATTTAAATTATTGATGAAGATCTATATAAATGTATGGTACTTGTGAATTCCTCAAAATTAGTTAATAAAAATGCAATTTGAGTGTTTATAAACACGAGTTTAACATTAAATTATGGAAGAATGTATAATAAAGATTGTCTCAATGCAACGGTTGATTGATTCAAAAATTGTGCCATAGACGCTATCAAAATTTTTTTCTCTCCAATGCCACTTGACACCCATCAAGCTAATGTGACCTTGCTCATGTCACTTGCTAATTTTATGCGGTGGAAGCGTAAAGATTGAAGTTGAACACTAGATCGATAGATTATTGATTCTTTTGGACACTAATTCAAATTGAAACTGAAGAGAAACTTTACATGTTAATGGTTTATAAACAAAACGATGCCAAAACTCACTACTAGTGATTGTTTAAATAAGAAATCAAACTTAATTCTTCCTTACTAAATACTAGTTTTCTACACATACATTGCACATCGCGCGATATAATTATTTTTTTATAGAATTATGCCTTCTCTAATCTTATGAGTATACGAAATAACTCCAAAAATTTCTTACCATAGTCAATATTGTGGCAACAAGTCTTCAAAACTTGAAAGGTATTTGAAATGCAAATGCATCGTTTTTGGAAAAAAACTTGAGTTGATATGAAGGTTAAAAAAGTTGAGAGATCATTTTTGGAAATGCAAATGCTTCATGTTTGTCACAATATTTTATTGACCACCTTATTTTTTGAACATTATTCGTAAGTCTGTTATTTTCAAAATTGTATTTTGTAACATTTGTAATTATGAATTTTCCCTTGTATATTTCCACCTATAAGTAAGGAACGCTAATTGATTTTATTTACCCGATAATACAAAATTCAACTACTCTTAACTTCCTAAATAAAAAATAAAATAAAACATGAAGTAATACATAATACAAAATTAAAAATAGAACCCCCATTAACATTGCTGTAGTCATGAAGTGCTCCATTACCATTTTCACCTAAAAAAATATCGAATATAGCACCTATGAATTATACTGAGACTTGTAGTTGAATTTAGAGTGTAAAATTATAAAATTCGATAAAAGATAAGAATATATTTTCATGATTTGTGCGATTGTGTGTGAGTTTTATAATTTATTTAATGTGTTTTTGTATATCGTTATATCAATTTTTTAGTTCAAAAGTAGTTTTGATATTGCTTGACATTGATTATAAATAAATTAAGAAATTCTATTATTTGCATTATTAATTGAATATTGTCAACTATCTATAATTGAAATTTACTTAGAGCTTATTTGACACACGTTAATCTATTTTATGGTTTGTTATATTATCATTTTTAATCACACATTCTCACAATAAGATATTATACTCGTATACCAAATATTTTTCCTACTTTTAAACCTCGCATTCTCATAAAAATATTATTCAAAACTTATTTTCTTAATTAATGAGAATCAAATAGGCTCTTAATAATACTTTATTACTTGTAAAGATATCGTACACTTGTAAATAGGCACAAAGTTGGATTTTCCAAGTTGAAAAAAGAAAAGACAAAGAGTCTCAAGGCTAAACTATTGGGCAGGGTATATGAGATTTTTTAAGAGACAAACTAATTCGTGAAAAACATAAAGCAAAGCTTTGCATGTGTAAAGTTTAAAAATTTAACGACTTGTTTAGCCCATATTTGGTTTAGATAAAAATTAAAATTTTGTAAATTTTGATAAAAAGTTAACGGAATTTATAATTGAAAAGTTTTGAGTCTCGTGAAATGTGTGATTAAAATTAATTATTGATTTTAATTTTAATTTTAATTTTAATTTAGATATTTAGTTGAATCAAACAGGGACTTAGAGAACTTTTGACGATTGTCTAATTTTCTTTGGATTGTGATTCTACTTGAACATAGCTTGTTGATTTGGCAAGACTTCACTTAAATTAGACATTGATTTCACTTGACTCATCTTCTAAACCATTTGCACATGTTAATTATTGCTAGTAACCCAAATTTAAACACCTCCATTCATAATCGCAACAATAAATTCCTGTTTGGTGGAGATTAAAATTAGATTATTAGTAAATTTTGATAAAATTTGATGAAATGTGTGATTAAAATTTAATTACTGACTTTAACTTGATGTTTTAATTGAATTTTGATCCGAACCAAGCATTGGCTAAATCACCAAATGGGTTTTAGGACCTAAATGCTTTATTCTACAAAGGCTGGGGATTCCACAGTAATTTTCCCTAAAATCAATCTCCTCACTCCCGCGGTTCAGCATTCCTCTCTGTTCTCTCCCTCTCCCCAAGTCCCAACCCTATTGAGATTCAACCCTGAGTTCTGCCATCTTTGATCGGAACCGAACTAATTCATTTATCGCAATTGCTGACTTTTTCAAATAAGAACCAGGTAAGAATTCTGATTCTGCTTTGGAGTTAACTTAAAAAGTGGACTCTAATCAGCTTCATAGTACTTTATGATTTTTAGCATCGAGAAGCTCCTCAAAAAATATTCCATTTATCGATTGGAGAAACTGGGAACAAATGCATCGTTTTTGGAAAAAACTTGAGTTGATATGAAGGTTAAAAAAGTTGAGAGATCATTTTCGGAAGTGCAAATGCTCCATGTTTGTCACAATATTTTATTGACCACCTTATTTTTTGAACATTATTCGTAAGTCTGTTATTTTCGAAATTGTATTTTGTAACATTTGTAATTATGAATTTTCCCTAGTATATTTTCACCTATAAGTAAGGAACGCTAATTGATTTTATTTACCCGATAATACAAATTCAACTACTCTTAACTTCCTAAATAAAAAATGAAATAAAACATGAAGTAAAATGTTTGGTGGAGATTAAAATTAGATTATTAGTAAATTTAAACACCTCCATTCATAATTACAATAATAAGTTCCTGTTTGGTGGAGATTAAAATTAGATTATTAGTAAATTTTGATAAAATGTGTAGTTAAAAATTAATTGCTGACTTTAACTTGATATTTTAATTGAATTTTGATCCAAACCAAACATGGGCTAAATCACCAAATGGGTTTTATGACCTAAATGCTTTATTCTACAAAGGCTGGGGATTCCACAGTAATTTTCCCTAAAAACAATCTCCTCACTCCCGCGGTTCAGCATTCCTCTCTGTTCTCTCCCTTTCCCCAAGTCCCAACCCTATTGAGATTCAACCCTGAGTTCTGCCATCTTTGATCGGAACCCAACTAATTCATTTATCGCAATTGCTGACTTTTTCAAACAAGAATCAGGTAAGAATTCTGATTCTGCTTTGGAGTTAACTTAAAAAGTGGACTCTAATCAGCTTCATAGTACTTTATGATTTTTAGCATCGAGAAGCTCCTCAAAAAATATTCCATTTATCGATTGGAGAAACTGGGAGGCGATTCCCATGTATTCTATTTGCCTTTTATAATTACACAAAAATCAATTTTTTCTCCGAAGTAAACTATTTTTTCTTAATTCAGAAAAAGAAGTTCTTTCATTTTTTATTTATTTTTTTCTCATTAGTCTGTGATGGGTACTTTAATTGTCATGCCCTGAGTAAAAAATGAACTAAATTTCAATTATTTTGTCACAGTTATTATAATGACTAGCTATTAATCGATTTGTTATTATTTACTATTACTGTAGCGTGATATGAGATTTCTGTCTTTTAATTAGGGATGAAGCTTATTACTTCACACATATTTATTAATTTACTTTTTACAGGGAAGACTTCGTGATTCTTTTCTTCTGCAATATATATGGCAACACTGAATTGTTTGCACAATACTGCATTTGTCCCAATTTTCTAATTTCAGATTATAACTTTTTCGGTGTAATCCTTGTTGATCCATTTATTGGAATTAAATCTTTGTTTGAATCTGTGGCTGATACTTTAGTGGCTTCATTTGATTCTGTGGTGCAATCAGATAACTCAATTTCAATTTGGTGCAATCCTGTAACGCGACTTCGATTCGCTTGAAACCCACTGTCCCCGTGAATTTAACTAACATAATATAATGACCTAAACTTTAAAACTAATGGATGAAATATGAATTACTTGTATGTCCACTTCACTCGACAATACAAATCACCGATTTATAAAAAATAAAAAATAAAAAAGAACAAAACAAAACAAAACAAAACAAAACAAAATTTCTAGCACGTTATTAAACATCGGTTATCCATTAACTTTAACATCCAAGTAAACATATTGCTTTAGTTAAACTAAACTGGATGAAGTGACCAGATTTGCAAGCAAATCGAAGTTGGATGACTTGACTCCACCAAATTGAAGATGAGCAATCTGGATGCAACTACACTCAAAGTTGGGTGACCCACAATGCATTTAACCCTTTACTTATAATGCATAAAAATTACTCTGCTGGCTGTAATGTATGCTTTGCAAGAACATAGAACATGTGCCTTGCACTTCCTCCATCAGTTATTCTACTAGTCTGCAAAATTGTCATGAACTATTGTATACAAAAAATATGTGAATTCTTTTGGTAATTAGTTTGATTGTCTTCTACGAGACTCTGATCGGAATAGACATGTTCGTATCTGTCCAGTTCTCGTCTTTCATATAAAATTGACTGGTTCTATGTAGTGTTATTAAATCCAACCTGGACCGGTCAGTTCGACTGGAGTCCTGATGAACCGGATGATTAACTGGTCCGGTCCTTCAATTTTTATTAAAAAGAACAGTTCAATTTATATTTTTCTGTTACGCTGTAGTCTTTTGTCTCACACATTCACATTAGAATTCAAATTCACACGATTTACCAAACAGGCATTCAATTCCATCATCATTGATTTCTCCTCCATCTCTCTTCTTGGATTCACATTATTCCTCTAACAACTGCTGTAAGTATTTTTCTATTTTGTCCACCCACATGCATATTATTCTGGTTTTGTGTGAAACTTTGCAGGGGTGATAAATTTTTATTTCAATATGGATTACATTAGAAAGGTAGAGTTTTTATTTGAAAGTTGATTTTAATTCATATAGACATATAATTGTATTAGGCTTTTCTTCAGAGAGCATCAATGGGTATACATATGCAAGATTATTTATTTATCATTTCATATTGGTTCTTGAGGTAGTATGCCATAAGTGTTTGTAATTGGCATTTGGTAATTTGTGTTTTATCTCAAATAATTTAATGTGTTCTTAACCTATGGATTCTTGTTCATTATTCACTGAATTGAGTTAACTTCTACAATTAGATTGGTTCTATGATGCATCGACATGGACACGTGTGTCTGGGATCCGACACACAATTTTTTCAAAAAGTATGACACGACATGTTAATTAATTTTTTTAAATTCTTCATTTATACAGTATAAACCTATTTGTTATTTATTAGTAACTTTGTGTTAAAAAATATATAATATTTTTAATAAAAAATGAAAAATGTTTATTATAGAGTGTTCGAAGACTATCGGTATCGACACGTGTCAGACACGGACATGCTACCCTAGTTGAAGTGTCCGTGCTACAGAGGATTGGTTTAGTGTCCGTGCTACAGAGGATTGGTTTGAGCAATTGAAATCCTTGAAAAAAAAAAAAAAAAACCAATGAATTTATTGGCCTTTGAATGCACATGATATATCACTATATTTCCTGTAAATATCGATAATGGTCTACAGTAAATTAGAAAATAGTAAGTTAATAAAACTGGAATTAACCTACTGGTTCAACCATTGGACTAGTGACCCGATGACCCTGCTTCTTGTCCAGGTTGGGTTTAATAACTATGGTTCTATGTGAAAAACCGATATGACAGTGATTCAGTTAGGTTTTCAAGAATACCTGAACATGCACCCTCCTGCTAATAGCTGCATTGATTTGGAAAAAATGACTGTATTGATTTCGCGTAATGTTGGGAGTCTGTGTCAAGTAGGAATTAGAACTAAGCCCCTGTTTCGTACACATTAAAATTTTCATTTTCATTCTTTTACTCATTTTCAACCACACATTCTTTAATAAAATAATATTTTTCATCACATCAATAACTTTCCCTTCTTTTTCAACCACACATTCTCCATCAATCTACTATTCCAGAATACATTCTTCCAAAATAATGTGACTCAAACACACCCTATATTTCATTTTTCTGTACTTGATGGGAATTTACTATAGTTTGCCAATTCAGGACTATGCTGTAATAAGTCTTTCACTTTTTACATGAATTACCATTGATGTTTAAATGTTTCCCTCTTCATATTCTCTTGCATCTCATGCTCACTACTCTTTTCTTCTATGTCTTACATTGATCCGGGTCTCATAATCAACAGAATGGCGAGAAAACCAACGTGTAAGCGACTATTAAGACGTCGACCACTCACATTTTCTCCATTTGGTCGTTCCATGGCTGTAGTTGCATCTATTAACGGGGGCAGGCACAAGATGCCAGGCGCCATGTTAAGAACAAAAGACTGTCCCAGCTCTTCTGGTATGCTTTTCAGTATACTGTACTTGCTTGTGCTTCTTCATTTTTAATATTAGTTTCTTCCCAGTATTTACCAACATTTGAACACAAACGTGCACATCTAGGTAATGGGTATCATCACGCTGAAGATGAGAATGAAAAAGCTGACTCTTCTGATGGTGAAGAGTTTGAAGTTAGTACTTCAAATTGCCAATTGTTGCCAATTATGGCTGTTAGCTTCATGAATCTTGGTGTTTTTTTTTACCTTCTTTAGTTAATTGATTAATTATGTGGAAAGGGAGTTGTTCAAGCAGATTTTGCCTTCTTTGATCCAAAACCTGATGACTTTCACGGAGTGAAGGTCCTGCTACAGACATACCTTGGCAGTAAGCAGTGGGATCTCAGCGGCTTTGTAGACTTGATACTGGGTCAACCAACTGTAGGGACTGTTGTGAAGATTGAGAATGATGAAGACGATGCAGTATACTCTGTTATTACAGCTCTTAATCTTGGAAGATACCAGGCAGGCTACCTCCACCCCTTTATCCAACTATCTTATCATTTTTAATGCTTAGATTTTGTTTCTTAAAAATTGTATGAATAGCTTTAGTTTCCCCACTTACGAAACAGTTTGAAATCATAATTTTAAAACCTCGGGTCATTCATGGCTAATAAGTTGGTTTTGTTTATTACAGGATAATAAATGTATTAATGAGCTCAAGGGTTATCTCCTTAAAGTGTGCCAGGAGAACTATGTGTTGGCTAAATTGAGGTCTCTTATAGGAGAGCATGCCGGGGATGTTGGTCTTGTGGTTTCTCAGCGTGTTGTAAATCTTCCTCCCCAGCTATTGCCACCGCTTTATGATTCTCTCTTTGATGAAGTCTCATGGGCAACAGAAGATGAGGTTAGATGACATAATTCTCTTTATTAGCATGCTCAAGCTGACTTCCATTTCATGTTGGGCTGCTTGTTGAGCTGATGCTTGGAGTTAATTACTTGTGTGTTGTTATTTTACTTGTCAAAGCCTACAGAGGAGCTTCGGAATTCTTTTCGCTTCAAATTTTATCTGATTATTAGTAAAATATACAAGGTATGATGTTGTAATAGTTCAATATATCGTATATGATTGCTAGAATTTGAACTGGAGTCTGCAACGTCTAATAATTATTCCTTTTCTTGATGCATACCTGTAGCATAAGAGTGTAGACCAGATTAAAGGGCCAAGTCGAAGTGAAGATGAAGCTATAATGTACATCAAACCAGAAGATGAAGTTTTCCACAAGGTACTGGAGTTTTAATCTTTTGCCATTGTTGTATATTAAACTCAGGTTCCTGACTCTTCCTCTAATTGCTTCTTCAGCTTAGCTCGTGGTCCTTCAGCTTTGCCTTGCCTGCACAGCATGTTACAAATGAGGCAAGTTATAGCATTGCAGCTTACGATAATTAAAAATACAATGTTTTACTGTATCATGTAAAACAAGTGATTTAGAGAGGATATTTGTGTAACAACCCTAGTTTGAATCAAGAAACTCCCCCTTCCCCTGGTCCCCCTCTCCTTTTGCACGTTTCTTCGCTTGTAAAACTTTTATTTTCACATATTCTCTCTCCTTTTTCTTCTTTTGCCCTTTCAATGTTAGGGGTGTAGGTTGTAGGTTGAAAGCAGAACTTTTGCAAGGATTCAATCAAATTGGTTCTTGCAACCCCTGAAGACTTAGTTTGTGCTCACTCATACTATTATTCCTGGTCTTTCATGTTACTAGGAAATAGAAAACTTATTTTATCATTGTTCTTCCAGTTTTATAATCAGCATACATTTGCTATGAGAACTTTCCACTGCGCTTTTTCCATTTTGTTACAACCTTTTGCATCCAATAACCATTTTGAACATTGAAAATTTATTAGTTACATTTATTTGTCTGCTCTTTCGTGTACATCTTCCTTCCACTTGCCTTATTCTGACAATACTAAAAGCGCTAATACAAAGTTTTCACATGATGAACTATTTCTTGCTTCCTTTGACACTGTCGTATCTCTGCAGCTTAAAAATTACCAGTTGACGGGTTTAGTGATGGCCATTGAAGCGAGTAAAGTTTCTACATTCAGAAAAAAGTTGCACTTGTTGATAGATGAAGAATGATATAACAAGAGGTTTCACAATGTACGCACGGCATGCTAGTCACCTCATCATTACCAATTTACATTTTTGCTGAAAAAATTCATCTCAGTTTACTTAATCTTTGCAGGTACTAGAGTACTGGCTTTTGTGTTAAATCTAGTTCATTGTCCAAGTGACCAGAAATGGAGCCACTAGATTCAGGTCACCCTCACTTTTTGCACTATACTGCAGGTCCACAAGGATAACTACATCTAACACCGCCCTGGTCTCCATATTTCATTCAGTACAATCGATTTCTTGTTGTTCACTGCTTACTCAATGTGTATTTGATTTAATTAGAGAGAAATTATTGCTCCTGATTGATTTTGTACACTGGCTTTGAGCTAGAAATTTTGGAATACATAATTATTCACAAATTTTCTTTGATTACATCGACCTGATCCATCACTTTACTACCGATTCAAGGGAATTGATTACATTATGTTGGATAGTACCAATGTAGTCCAAAATGGTGTGTACTATCAAGGAATGAGATCATATGTACACAGAAATTTATAAGACCTGTGCTTGAAATAAAAGATTATAGCTATCAGAATCAAATAAATTTCTTCCAAAAGAAGCGGTTCATTTTATAGTAGACACAAAAATTAATGATTTTAATTGTGATGCTTGGACTCTTCAAAAATGGAGTAGTATCCATGTCGACACGACACGAATATTGATGCGGGATATGGATCGAATCCTTGGTTTAGAAGTTGGACATGGCAGCAAAAGGGAGAAAACGTTTGCTTTTTGGCTTTGCATATAGGGTTTTGCAAGAGTCGAGGAAGGTATATGGATGCAGAAAGAAGATAGACGAGAAGATAGTTGCTTCTTGGCTTTAGGGTTTTGCAGGAGTCGAGAAAGGTAGAGGGATGCATAAAGAAGGTAAGAGTTGGGGAAGACGAGGCGGCTATTGGGTTTGTTGGTTAGTGGGCTTGTAGATAGTTTGGGCTTTAGGAATTGAATGATAAAAGGGAATATTTCATATATAAGATATTAAGTTTAAGGGAACAATACATAAACCAGGTTTTTAAGTATCACCATTTCAAAATTAAGGATAGATGTTTTAAATTTCAAAAATCAGGTTTTTATTAAAATTTATATATGAATGAATGAATTAATTATTTGTTTTATTGATAAATATATAAAGGTCACAGATCTATATACTTTGGTCACAAATCAAAAAATTTAAGGTCACGATTCAAGAAATTTATAGGTCACAGTTCGTTTATCGGTCACAAATTAAAAATTTTAAAGTTCAAAATTGTTCATCGGTCACAAATCATATAATTTATAAGTCACACAACTTATTTTATGGTCACAAAATATCAAATTATATGCCACAGATTACATTTATTGGTCACAAATTAATAAATTTGTAGGTCACACAGTATTTATTGATCAAAATTTATTATTTATTAGTACATACCAACTAATTTATTGGTCACAATTAACAAATCATTTGAGACCACCACCGTCATCTCCGCCGCCATCACCAACACCACCAACACCACAGAAACGCACCACCGTCGTCAACGCCAACACCACCATTTCCCAGCAACAAAATCACCGTTTCAAACATTGCAACCAACGTTTTCACCACCACCACCACCGTCCCACCACCACATTCACTACACCGCCGCCGCCTGATCCATCACCAGATCTAACATAATCGTCGCTACCCAAGCACTACCACAACTACAACCAACATCCACAACTGAAAAAACAGCACAAACCGTCAACACCACGAGCAAACATAATCTTCGCTACCCAAACACCACCACCACCACAGCCCCCATCCACAACTGAAAACACAGCCCAAATCGTCAACACCACGACCACCGTACACACGCACGCAAACATACCCACATCAACACCGCACAACTCCAGCGTCATTGGCTGCAAGATCTGGAGCGGCACCTGAGGCTGGCGGCATGGCGAGGAAGGCGATGGAGAGGAGGTTGATGGAGGAGGAGATGGCGAAAAGTCGACAGGAGGTCCAGTCGAAGTAGGAGAAGAAGCCTGTGGAAGAGGTGAAGGGAAAGTTGTTGGAGAAGGACCAGGAACATGATCAGAAGCCGGTGGCTGAGGAGTTGCAGAAGGCGGCTAAGTCAGTGGTTTAGATAGCGGAGATAGCGCGGCGAAGGGTTGCCGCGCCACGAAGAAGAGAAAGAGAGAGAGGGAGAGAGAAAGGAGATAAGGGATAGGGAGAAGAGAGAGATTGGGGATTTGAAATTGTGTTGGGTGGATAGATGGGTTAGGTATATAATTAATTTAATTTTATAAATTTAATTTTTCTCCTGATTTTTGAAAAAAAAAATAGTTTTATACCTTGTTGACACCA
>CAIGRB010037769.1:10545-21126 GCA_903798255.1 Fraxinus quadrangulata
CTTCAGTCATTGGCGCTCGATCGTGTCTTGCCTTACACCCCAAGTTTCTATTATGTCAAACACCGATATAATATATACATGAGTTTTTCAAAAATTAAAGATGAATAAACACGATAAAATATAACTTGTTGAATAAATCGGAGCAGAAAATTTTCGAAAAAAAAAAAGATTTACCTAATAATTTTCAATACATGAACAACAACGAACATGTTAGCCATTGCAACAAGTCGGTTGGATTTTTCAAATGAAAGAAGAATATTGCCATAAACGATAATCCCAAATGTGTGATATCAAACGAATGCTACAAGAAAATAGCAAATTGCAACGACGACATATGCAAATATTTAGGTGTGGAGCAAGGAATATTGTTAATAAAATTTAATCGAGGTCGGAGTTTTGGGGGGTTTGAAACATCCATTAAATTTGGGCCATTAAATTAAAGTATGCAATATGTATTTATATTTTTCTTAACTAGTTAAACTATGAGCTTAAAACTCAATAAACCAATAAGCAAAATGAAATATTCAATCTCAAATAAAGTTGGACCATAAATTTAATGATGGTAAAAATATAAAATAATATTCGAACAAATAATATAGTTTATAAGATCAAACTGTTGAACAAAATTTGAATTTATATAATTTTTACACACAACACTTAATTGATTAAATAATATAATATTCCCACTTAATGAACTGTTTCTCTCTATGCACTCTTTCTCTCACAACTTCTGACTACAAAAAAAAAAAAAACTCAAATTATTTGTGGACATGACCCCATGTAGGTCTGCCCCTGATGGATGATTACGTCTTTTGTGCCAAATAGTAACATCTAAAGACTCTTGACTAGAATCAACAAGGAAAACAACAGATGACTTTTGACTGAATTAATTGAAGATTCTTGATTGGTAGAAGTAGATGATATATTGTAGTGGAACTTATTTGGAAGATTTGACTGGTGTGGAGTTTGCCTGATG
This sequence comes from Fraxinus quadrangulata, assembly GCA_903798255.1. Lineage (NCBI taxonomy): Eukaryota > Viridiplantae > Streptophyta > Magnoliopsida > Lamiales > Oleaceae > Fraxinus > Fraxinus quadrangulata. The sequence goes on from CAIGRB010037769.1 coordinate 11,522, forward strand.
TTTTGATGAGAGAAATCCAGTTGATATAGCCCATCCTTAAGCCTTCCTTGTAGCATCACATCACTCGTTAACATGTCCTTAACAAAACAACAAGTAGGGTGAAATTCCATGAAAACTTTGTTGTCTGAGGTCAGTTGTGATACACTAATCAGATTCTTCCTAATTTCAGGCACAAATAGTAATTTGTTTAACACTAGTGTTTTATCATTTAGGGCAAAAATATGTGAAGTTCCAAAATGTGAAATATTCAACTTACTTCAATTTCTCACCATGATTTTCTCCTTACCAGTGTACTCACTTGCTGAAACAATGTTTCCCTTTTCAGATGTAATGTGGTTGTTGATTCCTGTGTCAGCAAACCATGCTGGATCACTCACTATGTTTGGAGATGCTATGAGTGTTGCAAGTGGTGAATTGTAGTTTGTCCTCTGATTTGGTGAAGTGCCAGTGTATCGTTCATCATGTCTAAAGTTACAGATGTTTGCCTTGTGACCAACCTTTCCACAAACTTGGCAAATTGGTTTTTTACCCCCAAATAAATTGGCTTCCCTGCTTCTACCTCTTTTTCCACTTCTGTAGTGGCTGAAATTTATGAATCTTCCTCCCATATCTGGCCTATTAGACCTGAAGTGATTGTGACCAAAACTTGATCTCTGAGATATGTTGATTGAGGTTTGATTAAGATTCAAACTTGCCATTTCATTTCTGATTGAATTGGGGTGTTCTAGTCAACTTTCATAAGTCATTAATGTAGATTGAAGTTCTCCCTAAGAGATGTGATATCTGATGTTAAGTTGAACAACAATTGGCGTATAGTCTTCATCAAGTCCTGCTAAAATTTGGGTGATCAAATCTGTCCAAGTGATAGTTTTGCCTGCAATCTCCAGACTATCAGCAAGTTGTTTTACCTTGTTTAGGTATTAGTCTATGTTCAAATTTCCCTTCCTTGTTTTTTTGAAGTTCACCAATGAGAAAGGGTATCCTTGATCTATTTTGAACTCCATTGCTTTCTTCAATGGTAGTCCAGAGTTCATTTGAGTTGGTTGCAGCCATTACTCTCATTGCTATGTCTGGAGTCATGGAGGAGTAAAGCCATCCCCATCAACAGCTGATCTGTTGACATCCATTGACAAAATTTTGGGTTCTTCACCATTTCAACACTGGTCCCAGCTTCACCAGTGATTTGAGTACCAGTAAATTCTTGAGGCCACACATTTGTCCCAAGAATATGGCCTTCCAAATTATGTCCTCTGATAATTGGGAGAATTATGTTCTTCCACAGCCGATAGTTATTTTTATCCAGCTTCACATACACGGTTTGAGTCAAGTTAACACCGAATGGTAAGAGCTAATTGTTTCCTAGCAATGGTGCAACAGTTCTGCTAGAGAAAGATGTTGGAGTAGTTGTGGGATCAGCGTTTTCCATGGCTTGCTCTGATACCAAGTTGAAAATGTAATTAAACAAGATAATGCTAGACTTGTATTTGTCATTGATTGAGCTTATTCAATATATAATACATTGCATTGTTACAAGAAGAATCTAGATATTACAGCTGTTAGGTGGTTCCATAAATTATGGATCATGTTGGAATCTTTCAATAACAGAATGGTGGTCCAATAACAACAAGAAGAGACGGTCACCGAATATGCATTCTCTCACTGGATGTGCACTTATCGTATTGAGCTGCCAGCATCTGTTAATTCTTCCTTAACACATGCCATTGACAAAGGATTGGGAACTTAATTGACAATAGATAAGTACGAAGTATATATTACACCCTATGATATTATGGCATGGACAATAATCAATATGATAAGACATGTGATGTTTTAAATTTAGTGGTGTCAAAAATAGAAAGACACAAATCTACCTGGTTTGCCATTAGAAAGCTCATACCATTGAAAAAATTTAGCTGACCTATAGAGGATTGAGCCTTACCATTCTGCCTGGACATTCCGAGCCCCACTACTGGTGAGAATGAGCATTCCGGCCTGCTCATATTGATACATTTTGATGTGAAACCTTGGAGGATGAGCCTTAGAATGAACATTCCGGCTTGCTAAAATCAAATCGAAGAATCTTGATCAAATGATTTCTTGAATCAAGAATCAAGGTTTTACGATTGAATGTCACAAAGATGAAATTTTTTGATAAGTTCATAAAAGTTCAATAAAGAACAAGAGAGAGAGCGAATTCTAACTTTAATTAATTCAACAATAATTAAATGTTAAATGCTTATATAACAAAGACACCTTATACATGCGGAATTAAAGGAACCCTAAATTACTTGAAAAAGGAAATAGATAAACTTAACAACTAGAGTCCAAATCAAAATAGGTAACTATCCTCGTGTGTGCTTCGAATAACCATGTGTGCACATGGTATAGTTGCTTGTGCATGCATGGGCAAGCTAGTTTAGCCTTGTGTTTTGACTAAAGTGTTGCACACGCAACGATCATTTTCGGGCCTTCATCATTAGCTCGAAACTCCTTAACTTAAATCAAATGAACTATGGATGATTCTTTTTCTTTCATACCCATTCTAAAAGTTGGTGCTTTTTTCGTTGCACTTGAACTTTCAGCCCAAGTAACTTCAACAAGTCCTTGCATAGTTTCCTTGATTTTCTTGGCTCTTGACCTTATTATTGGCCCATCCGAAATATGTAAAGGATCCTAATTACTAATTGACCATCCATTATAATCATCATCCCCCCTTAAAAAAGATTCATTTTCCAATCTTCACCTTGTTTATACCGAACAACATAGGAAAAAGTCTCGATATACATCATCCATTTCACATGCCTCTTGTTCAACTTACCTTGACCTTTGAGATGTTTCAACGATTCATGGTCGGTGCGGATTACGAACTCCTTTGGCCATAGGTAATGTTGCCATAACTCCAAAACTCAAACAAAAGTATAAAGCTCTTTATTAAATATGAGGTAATTCAAAACTGTCCTGCTTAACTTCTCCTTGAAAATGCTATGGATCATCTATCCTGCATTAAAACAGCTCCAATTCTTATTCTTGAGACATCACATTCAATCCTAAAAATTTTATTAAAGTTAGGTAGTGCTAAAACAGATGCGTAACACAACATATCCTTAATAACATTAAGTCCTTGTTTGCTAATTATTATTTGAAATCTCTTTTTTCTACATACTCATTTTCAACCACACATTCACATAATAAAATATTCTGGACATAAACCCAAAAACTTTTCCGTACTTAAATAACCACACATTCTCCTAAAAAGCATTATTCAAAAACATGATTTTTTTTTTCCAATTTAATGGTTGTCAAACAAGGGCTAAATGTGTTTACTTGTTCCATTTTCCAATGAAACCCAACATTTTTTTTTCAGAATTTTAGTGAGTGGTGTGCAAGAGTACTAAAATCCCTAACAAAACACCTATAAAAGCTAGCTAAACTATGAAACTTTCTTATCTAAGTGATTTCTTAGGTATTGGCCATTCTTTGATAGTTTAACTTTCTCTTCATCTGCTTCAGTACCATTTGTACTAACAACATAACCAAGAGAAACCACTTGTTCATGCAAACTGTACATTTCTTAAAATTCGCATACAATTTTTCATGTTTCAAAACATCAAGCGCACATTTGAAATGCTTAACATGCTCATCTAAACTCTTGCTACACACTAGGATATCATCAAAATACACTATTATAAATTTTGCCTATGAATGCACGAAAACATTGTTCATTAATCTCATAAAAGTACGAGATGTATTAGTAAGATCAAATGATTTAACTAACCACTCATATAGTCCATATTTGGTCTAAAAGGCAGTTTTTCAATCATCTTATTTTTTCATCCTAATTTGGTGATAGTCATTTTTAAGATCTATTTTATTAAAAATACATGATACATGCAACTCGTCAAGCATATAAGATCTATTTTACAATACTTTATCATTATATTATTGACTATCATGCAATCAATGTACATTCTTCATATCACATCCTTTTTTAGGCACAAGCAGTACTGACACAATACATGGATTCGTGCTCTCCCTCATGTACCATTTGTCTATCAACTTATTAAGTTGCCTTTGAAACTCTTTTGTCTCCTCCGAATTACTTCTATAGGCAGGTCAATTTGAAATAACAATTTCAAGCACACAATCAATTTGGTACTCAATGCTTCTAATATGTGGTAATTCACCAGGCATTTCCTTAGAGAACATGTCCTTAAATTTCCGCAACAAAGAAATAGTCAAACTAGGAAGAAATTGGTTAGTTTCTTTAAGATTGAGGTAGGATTCCTTGTACACTAACAACATCATAGGTTGATTTTCCATGAAAGCCTTCTTATTCTCTCTCTCTTTTGCATAGAAACTCATTTTTATCTTTCATTCTCTCTACATGCTCTCTATCTTTTTTAACTTGTGGCCTTGCTCTCTTTTCGTTGTTTTTAACCACCCCTATATTTTCTTTCTTACTCTCTTTTTTTATTGAAGTTTCGGTTTCACTCTCATTTTTCCTCTCTTTTTCTTTTCTTGTATTTCAGCCTCTCTCTCTCTCTCTCTCTCTCTCTCTCTCTCTCGCTCTCTCTCTCCGCGCCTCATCTTTTAACTTCAATTGGTACCTATTTTGCAATTAAATAAACAAGAGTAACTGATTTTTCATCTTTGACAAAGTTGTATCTATTATTAAACTCATCATAAATCACTTTCCTATTATACTGGCACAACCTCCCCAATAAAAAATTTCCAACATGCATGGGAACCACATTATTAAAGAAAATCATTTTTCATCACATAGGCATAAATAAAGGGCAAGGTTCTCTTATAGAAAACTTCATCACTATCAAGGGATATACGCCCTCATCATTTCACCATCTTTACCAGCTGCCATAAAGCAATCTTAACCAGTCAACAAGTACTGAAAAAAAATTCTGAATTCTTAGCTATATAGGAACATTTTCTATCTTGCTAAAAGGTGTCAAAATTTCTTTCACAGGAGAAATTACGCCAATACTAATTTAATACGAGTTCTTTTTTTGACTACATTATTTCATGAAGTGTAACAAAAGAAATCTAGGTTCAAATTCCTAAAAAAAATGTGAAAGCGAATGATATGAGATTGTCTCATCTCTCACAATGATGTATTTTTCACTACATTCGTGAGTACATCCATACCATTGAAAGAAGCTCGAGATTAAAACCACATTGAGGAGGGCTTATTTATTATTGAGTAATATTATTTATAGTGAAAACTATCGATAGTCGTTCTACGTGATATATATATGTGACAATTTGTTATTTGATACATTAATGTGATAATTTTTTGTTACTTCATATATCAAATAACAAATTGTCACATGTATATCACCGTAGGACAATTTCTTATACAGTCTTCACTATGAATATCACTATTCTTTACTATTGATTGGAAATGCGAGAAGGAAAGTTCCGGAAAGCGTTCACAGTTTTATCGAACATTTCTGCTTCTCATTGTGATGAATTTTTTAAAAAATTAAATACTGTCTGAAATAAGAGAAAAACAAAAACATGAAGAGATGAGAATGCTGCAATTTTTTTATTTTTATTTTTTTAATAGAACAAGAAATTTCTTGGTTTTCTCTCTCTTTAAGCCCTGTTTGGTTAAAATTTAAAAATCGTAATTTTGAATGTTATTTTGTTTGGAGAATATGTAGTTAAAAAGTAAAAAAAAAAAATGTTGAGTTTACGTTTAGAATATTTTATTTTATGAATTAACGAATGTGTGATTGAAAATAAATATGAAAAATAAAATAAAATAAAATATCCAACTGGGACATGAGCCAAGCACCACCAGGGTGCATCATTTATTATTACTCGAATGAAAAAACAAGACGAAAAAAATAAAATAATTTGAAGGGACATACGATCCTACATCCAGTTCATGATCTTTATCATCGTGAGATTAAAAGTCAATTAAAATTGAAAATATAACCGTTATTGAATCACACTCGTCTAATAAAAATTGAAAATAATGACTAATTTTTTAATTTTAATCTAATTTTAATCTATACGACGCCAAGTTTTTATATATCTTTTAGCTCATGATCACTTTCCAAGCCAATACCAAAAAGAAATAATAATATGAAATAAACTTCAAACAAGTTAATTAACGAGATTCACAAGAAGCAGATGGACTTTATGACGCTTACACTGTACAGTTAGATTTTATTGAAAAGGTACACTGTACACAGGCAAGCAGACAAGAAAAGGTTGGAGAAAAGAAAAGTTTTTAGCCCTTCAATGAAAAATAAAAAGGGGTAAAATTCCCTCACACACGTTGAAAAACATCCATTGATTCACTTAATGATTCCACAATAGAAAATCAAAAATTCCGCCACCATCATCACCACCAGTGCTCAGCCATGGAGCTGGCTGCGGAGGAAGATCCAACCATCCATAATCCACTGAGTTGTCAACAAACACGTCATCATTCTTCAGTTCTAGAGAGTCAAAATATGATCCTAAACTTGGCAATTCAATTATCTCACATAAATCTTCTGAACTGGTTGACAAATCTACGCCAGAATCAGAAGATGAAAATGAAGAATGTGAAGATAAAGTAGTTGAAGAAGATGGTGGTGACAGGTCAAAATTTTCAATGGCTGCGGCTTTTGCGGCGGCTTCTTGAACGTCACGTGGGCGGAGCGATACCGGCCGCGGCAGTACGGCGGCGAGTTCAGGGAAGTTTAATATTGCTGAGTTCCCTTTGATGCTTAAAGCTGCTACATCATGAGCCCTGGCTGCCATTTCTGGTGTAGGGAAAGTGCCAAGCCATATGCGGGATTTCTTGCGGGGCTCCCGGATTTCAGACACCCATTTGCCCCAGCTGCGCATTCGGACGCCGTGGTACACCGGGTAGTTACTTGCGGCGCCGCCGCTGACCGTGTTTCGGATTCTTTTGATTTTCTTGGTGGTTTCTGAAAAATTTTGCGGCTGCTGCGGTGTTGATGGTTTCTGGGATTCAGTACTCATTCTTAACATTAACCGTCCCCAGTGATTGACTTCTATATTTAGTACCTACACCGTGCATGTATTTCTTGTACTTTTGTTTATGCACTCATAATTTACCTTCACAATGATTGTGCACTTATATATAGAGAGAAGCAAAGAAAAAAGTTATATATAGAGAGAGATGAATCCTGGCGATAGGTTTCACGAAGATGTTGCAAAGAAATGTGAGGAATATATAGCGTATGAGGTTGAATAATATCAGAAATACAGCTACCCCTAATCAGCTAACCTTCTTACTTCCAATCACTTATAAGTAGAGAGAGAGAAAGTAGAGATGGGGGGACATTGAACAATGGGTCATTCTGCTAGAAGCACAATGGGGTCCTTTCTGACTTTTGATATCTTTCTTCGGGTTTTCACTTTCACCTAGTCATGTTAACACTGTTCATTTAACCCTTATCCCATTGTCGTGTGTGTGTGTGACACAAATGATACTTTGGGATGCTATTTTTGGGTTCTTCCATATCTTCATATGGACATAATAAAAAATTTGTACGTGATCTGTTACTAGGGTTTCACCTAAATTAGGTTAGACTTGTGAGTTAGTCATGCATAGAGTTACATTGAGTCTGGTCTAGTATTTCGTGTTGAGCCGAAACTCTATTTCTTTTTTTCTTTTTTCGATGATGGATTTTTTAGAGCTTAATTATATTGTATATACTTATTTTCTTGACATGATCACATAAGACAGTAAATTCCAGTGTTTAGGATGAATTCTTTTATTATTGGAGCAAAAAACATATCAGATTGCCCTAAAGTTGGTTCTGTGCGAAGATTTAACCTCCATTTGACAACAATTATTTGAAAACTCTTTTTTCTACGTACTCATTTTCAATCACACAATAAAATATTCCGTGCGTAAATTCAAAATTTTTCCTTACTTTTTAACCACATATACTCCTCAAAGTCACTATTCAAATAATTGTTTTTCATTTCTAAATAATAGTCGTCAAACAGGTTTATTAAAGGGTCAATTTTTGTGTGTGAGTTTACGGTGAAAATTTACGTGTTAAGTAAACTTGGCTATCAAGTGAGTAGATGTAGACATAACTCGTATATTGTGCATCAAGCTTTAATTGATTCACGAATGATTCTTTATCGCAAAAATGGTCTAATGTTTAAACACTATAGAACTTTTGCTCTATAGAGTCCAATGCCCATGGATGCAACAGATCTCGACATTTATGAATTTTGGCGTTCTCACGTATACTAATTATTTTCAAACATATTCCATTTTATATTCTAATAATAAATGATGAAAAAGCTGTAACTTCTATCCAGCATTCTCTCCCCCTTTCTAAAATGTACTTTAGAAGAAGTTGAATCGTACTCCCGACAAATTGAGCTGTTGATGTAACATAAATTTGGACTATCAAATAAAATAATTTAATGATTAGTTACACTTGAAAATAGTGAGGCCACGTCCAATTTTTTGACCTTAATGGCACAACGTTGGGGGACCGAAACATATCTTTTGGTGGAAATGTTAAATGGGTCAAATCGAGCTGCTTCATTCGTCCATTTTCAAGCTCGATTCTTTCACAATTTGTTAATGTTCTTTTCAAGATTGTTTTTACAATTCTAAATCATATATTTTGAAACGCACACAAACCCACTTTTTTTAATGTTAGCGTTACATTAAAGTAGGTTACAATAAATAAAGTTAAAGAAATAAGCTGGATTTTTTGTTAATTATACACTTTAGTTCCATTTACTCTAATTTAGAAGCTAAGGTGTTATTCTCTTTGTGTTTCAATTTTGTATTTTAGATTGTTGAAAATATATTCTTTTTGACATTTTAAAAACACTCAAAATACATTTTAAAAATTTTGGTTTGATTATAACTGAAAAACATCCAAAACGTTGTCGTTTTTGAATTTTTTTATTAAATTTTTAACTTATTTTCAAAAATGCGTTTTCACTGTTTTGAAAAATCAAAAACAGAAAACGACTTGAAAATGATAAAGAGAACAGACACTAAAGTGTGTTACAACTTTTTGTGGTGTGGGATGTGGCTTGAAAAATAGCCAGTGAAATACCCAAAGTTGGCAAGAAAATTATAAGAAATTTTGAGAAAGTCAAAATTGTGCTACCATATTTTTGCTTCGGCATTTGTTTTACTGTGATGAGGCAACAGGAGATACTTCACTCTCAATAGAGACTACCCATTGCAGAATGATAGAATTCACTTCATTTGGCTGCTCATCGTGAGGGCAATGGCCTGAGAAAATAACACCAGGGTAAGGAAGTATATATAACATTCTGGATAATAGAACTACAAAATCAACCATAGCAAACAAGAGCGCAATAAAATTACCAGCATCTATTTCTTTTGTTACTATTCCTCTGCAATGCTCTCTAAACATAGCTAGCTTTGTCTTAGAATCACAAAGTGGGTCCTTCATTCCCTGTTATAAAAAAATTTACAATTTACATTTTGAAAGGATGAAATCCACACCGATAGAGGCCCTTGACTGATTATAAATGGGAGATAAAACACCTGTATTACAAGTATCTTCCCAAATTCCTTCAAAAGATAATTTAGGGGAAGCGAGAGATCAAAGCTGAAG
>CAIGRB010037769.1:21743-41543 GCA_903798255.1 Fraxinus quadrangulata
TTTTTTTTTTTTTTTTTGCATTATGCTGATCTAATGTCTCTTTGAGGTCATTCTTATTCTCTCTGTCAAATAACTTTCTTTTTGTTAAATAATTTACAATCTTTTCATTTTTTCTGACAGGAAAAGGATGTTATGAAAGAAGCAGTCAACACTCAGTTTGACCTGTGCCCTGTTTTGGTGGCAGCTGTTCCACCAATTTTAATGTACAATTGACTACTCATAAGCACGGTTGGCACGCACAACTCGACTCGACTATACTGAACAAAACAATGAATAAATAAATCACATCATTTTTCCTTATTCTGATATAGTACTATACAGTTCAATATATCAAATATCAATTGCATATTAGATCTGTAACATCGAACAGAGATAGAGCCCCATTTTTTTGTAAAATAAATTTTGTAACAATGATTTTTTGAAGAATGTTTGATTAAAATGTAGGAAAAAATTTTAGATTTACACATAGAATTATTTTATAAAAAAATGTGATTAAAAATGAGTTTTGAAAAAAATAGAGCTCAAACATAGGTTAAATGATAAGATTTTCAACTTTTTTTTTTCTTTTTTTATATCGTGAATTATAACTGACAATTTATAAACATGTTTGACACACAAGATTGAACAGTAATCTCGTCTAATGTTGTGTTCAAAAATCGAATACACATTTTCCATGTAATACTCAATAGAATTGAACACAATAAATGTCAAGAATTTAACTTTTCTTTTCTTTTCATGTAGTAAACAAGACAGTTAACAAATATATGACATCTTTCTTCCTTGACTTATCTAATATCATGCAGTTCAATATATAAATAATTGAATTTGGTATGCAGTACACGACCAAACTAGGCGTATAAATGACAAAATTTTAAATTTTTTATTCTTTAATGCTGTCAAATAGGATAGTTTACCTCATGGAACAAGCCATGATTGTTTAAACATGAATAATGGGCACAAATATGTTGGAAAGTTCATAAATTACCATAGCCAGGGTAGTCATATGACTGGAATAACAATATCATACATTCTAAATACTTCTTTTGAAATTTTTTTTTAAAAAAAATGATGTTCGAGTCTGGCAGACCACCGCCCGACCCTCCCATCCCGATATACCTGGCTGAGAACGATCCTCTACTGCTCTAATGCCCCCCAAGACAGACAATATACACTTCAATAACAAAGAGGCTATAGAAGAAAACCAGGAGCGAAATTTCTGCTAAAGCAGCGATCAGCAGCAACTAACCTTTTAGTAGATTTTATGGAAAGTATGATGACGGGAATTAGACAGTACTATACAACATTAATAAAGTAAAAGAAGCTAAAACACTGTCAAGTCGAGATTTGCTTTTACCTACCACGTCAAATCCTCAAAAGTTTTCTACCAAAGAAATTTTGGTCCACTTGACATTAAATGTAGATAATTCATACTTAATCCTTCTCCCCTTTTCATCAATAAATGCTCTATCAAAACTGACAATGCATAACCGTGAAAACAACTTATCTAAAGCATATGCATATGAGCAATGTCACAATCAGTCATGGCTTATGCTACTTAGACTATTTCAATTACAAGACATACTTATATTGATCTCTCGTCCAGACCTCGAAATCGGCATGAATATTTGTGACACTATTTTCCAAAATAGTAGGCAATCATATAAACATGTCACGAAGGATCTACGAATCTCCTGCATCTGACAATTCTAATCAAGGTCAAGCAACATAGATCACAGCCACTTGATATCACCATCACCAGTGGATTAGCAAAAGTTATTTATTTTGCAAGTAACTTGGTTACACTTATTTTCAACTTTGATCAATAAAAAATTGTTACTTCAAAACTTATTTACTTATAAGTAAATTTGTTGAGCATGTGCAGCAGTTGCTACCTATGCATTGAGTATAAATGGTAGGTAACAGAGAATCAGAGATTCAGAAAGGCCTACAGGTAGGAAGTCATCATCTAATAACTTAACTTATTATCAACTTATCCTAGGCTTCTATCTAGATTAAATGGAATGTGTTTAATTTAAATGTTTATAACTAACAACCCATTCTGATCTATTGTTCTTTCACATTTATCTATTTTTATGACTTTGATTTTTCCATTACTGAAGTTCTTCAGTTAAATTTGCTTCAGTAGTTGATTCTTATCAAGGGCAGTTATCTGAACATTTCTGGTAGATGGAAACATGGTTTTGTATCAAATTCTTCTAACCCAATTGGATTATCATGAATACTAGATGTATATATCGATAAAACTAAAGTGTACAATTTTCTTGTATTAATGAAATAGTAGAATGAATCAGTAATAAACCTACATAGTAAATGTAATACAGAAATCTTAAGCAATGACAAATTTTTGCAAGTACAATAATGAAATAGTATAAATAATTAAGGTTGGTCTCAATACATGAAATAACTTATTTTGTCAAAGACAGAGGTTTCAGTCTGTGTATATTGTTGTCATAAATCAGGAAATATAAAGAATCTCGCATCTATCATCCTTTTGATAGTTTTAATCTATTGCAAGTAAAATCCCAAGGGTAAGCCAATTTTTTAAAGAACTACAGTTATACAAACAGGAACAGAAGATTCTCTGCTTACCCTTTCCGCCTCTTGTGACTCAGCACAAAATCATCTTCCTCATCACTGTCAATTAATATCCGTTTCTTTGCTTTCACATCACCACTTTTGGGGGCCAGCAGTGGCTTTTTTGAGATTGCAGGTTTACTTGAAGGTGGGATCGATGGAGATTTGATAGGAGTAGCCGTCCGAAGTTGCTTTTGCTTCCTCTGTTTTTTCTCGAGTGCCTTCCTCGCTCTTTCAGGAGACAGCATCCCATGTTCCATCAACCTGCACAAATAATTTCTCACTTTGTCAGCAGTTTTCTGTCTTTGGATGCCAAAATACAGAATGGAACAGCATGCTAGATACCAGTGACATGATGAGACAAACAACACATTTGGCTAATAAGCTTAACGAGTTTACTTATAAGTAAATAAGTGATTTTTAAATAAAAAATGATATTTAATTAGATAGTAACTTTTACCTTGCTCAAAACCTTACTGTCAAAATAAGGTAAACATTTTAAGCACAAAACCACAAACATCATTTATTTAAAACTTTAAGTAACTTATACTTTCTAAGCTTAGTCAAACATGCTCCTAGTTGGCGTGGCATATCACAAAAACAATTTATGCAATAATCTGAAATATAACGAATTAATTGGCATCCATTTTTACTTCATGAAGATAACAATCTCATGCTCTACATGAATCAATACAAAATCTTATAGATTAATAATTGCCAAAACTTAGCAAGCTTCGCCCAGTTTTAAAGAAGCCAGATTGAAAGTGTGGAGTTATATGTGGCACAATTATGATGATATATTGCTGACTGGATGATTTGTTGGATGTTTGACCGGGTGTTTTGTTGACTTGTTGACTGCTGCCTTATTTCTTGTTAAAGCGTGTTTCTGTGGGATGCGATTTCTTTAATGGGTATCTACGGCTCAGATGTCGTCAAGTGTCATCTTCAACACCTTTGGATGGCTGACCTTCTGGTGACTTCTTTATACCATCCATTTGCCTAGGGTTTGAGGATGTATTATTCGTTCATTCATCTATCTCTGTGTGTTACCTTTGTTATTCTCTCGTCTCTATCATTCACTTAAAAAGGCAGAAAGTTGTGTGTTGATTTATTAAGAAAAATAAGTTGTATAGGTTGAGAGTTGAGTTCTTGAGTGAACATTTGTATAGATCAATAGACTTGTTGATGTAAATCTTGAGTGATTCATATTGAGTGCTCTGAAAGTGTATCTTGGACGATTTCTTTGGTTCCGATTCTTAGTATAGTGGTTCCTTCCGATGGCGGAAGCTCAAAAGGGGATTAGGAACTTTTAAGTTCTGAACCTCTTGCCTTAGGGCGAAAAATCTGTGTTTCTTATGTTTTCTGTTATTTTTGTGCTTTACAGTTTAGTATTTGTTGTTAGAAATGCCTAATAATTTAAACACAATCTTAACAATGGTATCAGAGCAGTTAGATGGTGGTTCTTGGCTCCGATCCCTGTAGATCTGAAAGTTTGATACCTGGTTCAATAGTTCTTATTTTTGAAGGGATCTGGTGAGTTTGTTCGTTCCTGTTTTATGGTTTAAGTACAGATTATTTGCTTATTCCTTATAGTCTCTTGCAAACGTGTTTAAAATCTCAAGATCAGAGACTTTCTTGGCAATTCCTTTATTCAGAAACCCTTCAAGTTGTCTGGAATCTGAGGGTTGTCTTGATTTGTGTCAAAGATCTAGATTCGAACTCTCTTCATGTTTCTTATTATTGTATATTGCATAGTGTTATAATTTTGTACTTGGTTTCTGATATAGAAACGTTTTCTGTGACTGTATTGTTTGGAATAAACTATTGTGAATTTGCTGAACCTGTATATACCTTTGAAGTGTTCTGTTTGATTTGTATACACTGTTTCTTCATTCAAATCTTTGATCATGACTTCTTCAAAATTTGAATTAAAAGTTTTTAATGGTAAAGGAGACTTTAGTCTCTGGTGCCAAAAAATGAGAGCACTTTTATTTCAACAAAAATGTGCAAAAGCTATTGATGAATTGTGCAAATGGCCTACAGATCTTGAAGCTATTAAAGTAACTGAACAAAATGAAACTGCATGGAGTTCCATTTTCTATATTTGTCTAATAATGTGCTCAGGGAAATTGGTGAAACAAAGACTGCTATTGAATTGTGAAAAAAATTAGAAATTACTTATTTGAATAAAACCATTCCAAATAAGGTATATATTTTGAAACAATTTTTTGGTTTTAAACTAGATCCATCCCTAGATCTTGTGGTTAATATTGACAGATTCTATAGATTATCCCGTGACCTAGCCAACTGTGATGAGAAACTTTCAAAAGATCAGCTGGCTGTGGTCTTATTAAATTCAATTTGTGACAAGTATAAAGATGTTAAAAATGCTATTGAATATGAAAAGGAAACTTTAACTACTGATGTTATTATTAATACCTTAAGAAATAAGGAGTTAGAGTTAAAATTTGAGAGGAAATAATCGATAAATTTAATTCAAAGAATGGTATTCTCAATAAGAAATTAGGACATAAGAAAAAGGGAAATCTGAAAGATAAAATAAAAACAAAAGGAATAAAATGTTTTTACTATCAAGAAGAATGTCATTTTATCAAAGATTGCCCTAAAAGACTTAATGATAAAAGAAATAAGTCTCAAGTTAGATGGTGATGCAATATTAGCCTGCAATAATAAGGCTAATATTAATGAAATTTATGTTGTTGTGAACTATCAACCTAGTCAAGAATTCTTGACTCAGGCTGCACATAATGGTGGTCAGGTTTTAATGGATAATCATATAACGAGTGAGGTTAAAGGAATATGAATTATTACTTTAAAAATAAAGGGTAATAATCAACTAGTCTTGGAAAATACTAGGTATGTTCCCGATTTACAAAGAAATCTTATTTCTTTAAGTGTTTTAGATGACCTAAACTATGACATTATGATTAACAAGGGATACATTAAAATCTCGAGGGACTCACAATTAATTGTTAAAGCCCCCAAGAGACATGGACTTTACATTTTGCAAACTCAAAACTTTTTTTATTCCACTTCAATAGAAATTTTTGTTCAACATGATAAATCCCTAATATGGCACAAAGGTTATGTCATATTAGTGATAAAGGGTTACAAATTTTGAAAAAATAAAGTACCTTTCGAAAAGATAACATTGAGAAACTCAATTTTTGTGATCATTGCATCTTAGGAAAGCATAATAGATTACATTTTTTACTTGGAATGCATAAATCTGTGTCAATACTTGAATATTGCATGCTGATCTTTGGGAATCAGCTTATGTCCCAACTCATACTGGTTTTAAATACTTCCTTTTGGTCATTGATGATTTTTTTAGAAAAAAATGGATTTTTCTTCTCAAATCAAAGTCTGACACTTTTAATGTTTTCAAATAATGGAAAACACCGATAGAAAATCAAATTGACAAAAAGATCAATGTGTTAAGAACTGATAATGTTTTGGAATTTTGCAATTCTGAATTTGATGAGTTGTGCAAGTTGTATGGTATATTAAGACACAGAACTGTGACACACACTCCACAACAAAATGGCTTGGCTGAAAGAATGAATAAAACTGTTTTAGAATAAGTAAGATGAATGCTTTTAAGTTCTGGTCTTCCAAAGTTATTTTGGGAGAAAGCTGCAAAAATAGCTAGTTATCTGATCAATAGAAGTCCTGCTAGTGCTATATTTTTTAAAACTCCTTAAGAAAAATGGACAGGAAAGACTATTGACTTTAGTAATCTGAGAGTTTTTGGATGTGTAGCCTTTGCGCATCAATCTGAAGGAAAATCAGAATGAATAGAGCAATTAAGTGTGTTTTCTTGGGTTATGGATAAAGTATAGACTATGGGTACGGGAGACCAAAGGTTATAAGATCATTATAAGCAGAAATGTTGTATTTAATGAAGATGATCTACCTTGTTTAAAAAGAAAGGAAAACCTAGAGTCCCTAAGACATAATGACATGAAATTGAGGTGGGGGAGATTAATGATGAAAATCAGTAACCTGATGTTCAAATTGAAAATGAGAATGTTGAGACTCATAGTAATGAATGTTCTGAACAATTTGAGGCTGATTTGGAAGCAAATCAACCTTTAGATAACTATCAGCTTGCTAGAGATAGGTAAAGAAGACAAATCAGACCTCGTGTCAGGTTTGATGATGAAGTGTCTTTTTTGATATTTCAAGGGTTTATTAAATATGAACCTGAATCATTTAAAGAAGCTATGAGTAGTAAAGATTCCAATCTTTGGCTAGTAGTAATGCAAGATGAAATGGAATCTTTTAAAAGAAATAAAACATGGATTCTGACTAAAAGATCCGAAGGAAAAAGGGTTGTTGACTGTAAATGGGTTTTTAAAATCAAAAGGGGAAAACAAAATGATAATGATATTAGATATAAGACTAGACTTGTGGCAAAATGTTTTACTAAAAAAAATGAATAGATTTCAATGAAATCTTTTCTCCAGTTGTAAAATTTACAACTGTTGGAGTAATTTTAGCTTTAGCCACACAGTTTAACTGAGAATTAGATCAATTGGATGTAAAAACAGTTTTTTTAAATTGTGACTTTGATGAAACTATTTACATGGAACAACCTATGAGTTTTGAAGTAAATAAAAAATCTGACTTAGTATGTCTTTTTAAAAATCTTTATATGGTTTAAAACAAACTCCAAGACAATGGTGCAAGAGATTTGATACTTTTATACTTGGAGTTAGTTTTAAAAAAAATAATTTTGATACCTATCTTTACTGTAAAGGGAGTGGAGGTGAAAATTCATTTTATCTAGTCCTTTATATAGATGACATGTTTTTGGCTAGTCATGACATAAATCAATTAGAGTTGATCAAAAACAAGTTAAAATCTGAATTTGAAATGAAGGACTTGGGTCCTTTTAAAAAGATTTTAGGTATCGAAATTAAAAGAGATACAAGATAAGGCACACTAAGTCTAAGTCAGAAATCTTATATTTTGAAACTATTGAAAAAAATTTCTATACTTGATGCTAAAAGTGTGAGTTTACCTTTAGCAAATCACTTCAAACTTTTAAAAGAACAATGTCCCAAGTCTGAAGAAGAGTTTATGAGAATGGCAAGGGTGCCATACTCTAATGTTGTTGGGTCCGTTATGTATCTAATGGTCTATTCCAGACCTGATTTAATTTATTCAATAAGTGTATGGAGTAGATACATGTTAAACCCTGGAGAAGCTCATTGGGAAGCTATGAAATGACCTCTTAGATACATTAAGGGCACTTAACTTTGGAATTCTATATAGAAAACAATAGGATGGTGTTCTGATTCTAAGCCCCTGTTTGGTAGATATTAAAATCAGATTTTTAGTAGATTTTAATAAAAATTGATAAAATATATGGTTAAAAAGTTGTGGGTCTCATAAAATGTACGATTAAAATTATGTTGACTTTGAATATAAATTTTATTTGAATTTTAATCTAAACCAAACAGGGTCTAACTATGCAGGTGATAGAGATAATAGGAAATCCACTTTAGCCTATATATATACTTTATGTGGTTCCTGTATAAGTTGGAAATCCCAACTACAAAAGATTGTTACTTTATCTTCAACAGAAGCAGAATATATAGTTGCTACAGATGCTATAAAAGAAAGAACCTGGTTAAAAGGGGTCTTAAATGAATTTGGCCTTATTAAAGATATTGTTTTATATTCTCATAGGCAGTCTATCATTTTATATGAGTAGAAATCATGTCTTACATAATAGATATAAGCATGTTGAAGTTAAATTTCATTTTATCAGAGATGTTTCACAAGGTATTGTGAAACTTGAAAGATTTCTATTTATTTTAATCCTGCTAATATAGGTATAAAAGTGATGCCTTTAAACAAGTTTTAGAATTGTTTAAGTCAAATGAATATTAACCTTGCTAATTTCTGTATCATGAATAAGAGCAAATGATGCCATGCTTGGAGGAACCACTATAGATGAACTGGAATCATTGTACCAAGGTAGAGACTGTGGAGTTAATATGTAGCACAATGATGATGATATATTGCTGATTGAATTATTTGTTGGATGTTTGACTGGGTGTTTTGTTGACTTGTTCACTACTGCCTTATTTCTTGTTAAAGCGTGTTTCTGTGGGATGTGATTTCTTTAATGGGTATTAACGGTTCAAATGTCGCCAAGCGTCATCTTCAACATCGTTGGATGGCTGACCTTCTGGTGACTTCTCTATATCGTCAATTTGACTAGGGTTGAGGATGTATTATTCATTCATTCATCTCTCTCTGTGTGACTTTTGTTATTCTCTTGTCTCTTCCATTCACTCAAAAAGGCAGAAAGCCGTGTGTTGATATGTTAAGAAAAATCAGCTTTATAGTCTTGAGTGATTAATGGCTCAGTTCTTAAGTGAACATTTATATATATCAATAGGCTTGTTGATGTAAATCTTGAGTGATTCATACTAAGTACTCTGAAAGTGTATCTTGGACGATTTCTTTGGTTTCGATTCTTAATATAGTGGTTTCTTTTGGTGGCGGAAGTTAAAAAGAGGATTATAAACTTTTAAGCTCTAAACCTCTTGCCTTAGGGCAAAAAATCTTTGTGTTTTTTTTTTTTCTGTTATTTTGTGTTTTAAAGTTTAGTATTTATTGTTAGAAGTGCCTAATATTTTAAACCTAGGCCTTATTTGGGCCAGATTAAAATCTGATTTTAATCTAAGTCAAAACCAAACAATCAATATTAACCACGTCTTTCAGGGGTCTCACATTTTTTCAACCACACATTTCAAAAACTTCTATCACAATCTACTAAAAATCTAATTTTAATCCCCACCAAATACCCTCCTAATCTTAACAGAAAGCTTAATTTATATCAAATTCTATGACTTCGCTTGACAAGACTACAATGGTAAAAGTGGCCCAGATAAAAAGAAAACTAACCAAAACTCAGCCATTTCACTTGACGGTATCTGCTTTGATAATGATTCATAGAATATCCTTAGCGGTTCTCGCTGTTCACATGAAGCAACAATATGGACGAGAACGAGAATTCAGTCAGTATAAACTTCCTACAGAAAATAAGCAATCAAAACTTTAAAGGGGATATAAGAGATACAGAACCTCTTCAGGGACATCATATTTCTGTCCCGGCAAGGAAAAAACTTTCTTTTCTCTGGTTTTGGTCACAGTTTTGTTGACAGTCTTTGATGAACTTGATGTTGTTTTCGTTTTTAGCTTCACTTGAGCAATATGAAATGAAAATAAATCAAAACCAAGATCACAAATATCTATAAAGTTATAAGTTGATGAATTCAAACTCTAACTCACACATTCACTAAATAAATC
Organism: Fraxinus quadrangulata; assembly: GCA_903798255.1. Classification (NCBI taxonomy): domain Eukaryota; kingdom Viridiplantae; phylum Streptophyta; class Magnoliopsida; order Lamiales; family Oleaceae; genus Fraxinus; species Fraxinus quadrangulata. The sequence goes on from CAIGRB010037769.1 coordinate 31,689, forward strand.
AGAAAAATACACAATCGGTAATGCAACAGAGGTCGCAGATCGTATGCTCAAGGCTCAACTGGAACTCTCGAAGGCAGACATGAGGAAATGCCAGTGAAGGGGCACGGCTAGGCCGAGAGCGGTGCTGCTTATTTCAGTTTTTCTACTCCCTTTTATTTCTTTAGTTACTTTATTTCACACTTGTAATTATTACTGTTCGCCAGGGGTTAATATGTCTTCTATGAGGTTTTCTTTGTTTCCTTAAAACAGAAGAACTAGGGTTGGAAGTTGGCTAGTTGGTTAAAAATAAAAAATCAAGTTTTCTGCAGGTCTTGATCCAACCTCGGTAATTATGTGGAATCTAACAAGTATTATGATTGCATGTTTGTTTCGTGTACAATTCCCCTGAAACAATTGGGATCCGTAAACACTCAGTACACAGCTAATTACTATTACACCATGTCAGATAATCCAATCTCAGTAAATTTAAAAAAAAAAAAATACACTATTCAAATTGTGAGATCAATAAAAACAAAAGAATCCACACAGCAAATCATGCCTCGAGATTAAAAAAAAGGATCTAATAAATCTTAGTAAATGAGTGCAAAAAAAGTTTAAAATGTTACAATGCCATGATTTTTTGCTAATGGACACCTCAATTGTATATACATAATGATGCACAAAATAAAATACAAAATTCCCAATTGATTTTCATACAAAAAAGGCATGATTTCGGCAGATGGGCACCTCAATTTATATTCAAGAACGATGCACGAAATAGAAATACAGAACTCCTAATTGATTTACATACTAAAAAATGATTTTGGCAGATGAGCACCTCAGTATTATATAGAAGTGCAAAATTCCCAATTGATCTAAATACAAAAATAAAGGACTTCGGCAGATGGTTGCACCAGTTTATATTAAAAAAAAAAAAAAAAAAAAAAAAAATGATGCACAAAATAAAAACACAAAATTCCCAATTAATTTTCTTACTAAAAGTCATGATTTCTGCAGATTATATAGGAGTAGGAAATACCCAATATGGATATACACCTCAATTTAAGGGGGAAAAAAATATAGATCTTCGTAATTGGGCACCTCAGATTTGGAGCTGGATTTCTCTACAACTTTCTTCTTGTTGACAGACGAATCAATCCTGACCTTTGATGATGATGACCCATCACCACTAGACTTGAATTTCATCCCACCACTAGATTTGGTCTCTGTGGCCATGGATTGATTATAACTGTGTAAACAATCTGCAATTTTAATATGATAAATCCGAATTCTCTAACTAGATTTGCAGACCTATCAAATTGAATACGCATCGCATGATCTATATCTCTTATTTGTGAATTTTTCTTTGTGAATGAAAAATAGGAAAAAAGAAAGCAGGTAGAATTGAAAGCTGAATGGTGTGCTGGGTTTTTAACTGCTGTCAATAAAGTGACGAACCCAAATCTACTGTTGCATTGAACTTGCATGCGGTGATCTTTTGGAAATGTTAAATTTGCCTGTCCATAAAAATAAAATCAAAAAGTACCTTTGTCCGATTTCGTAGGTATACTACGGTTGATTGAGCATAAAAGCTGTGGTCGCGCATTTTGTCCACAATCTTCTTGTATTGCAAGACAATTTTGCCACCTTCTTTGACAGAATTTCAATGTTATGACATTTTATCATTAGTCAATTTAAAAAACAGTCAACACTATCATTCAAACACTTGTTGCCATACCTCATTTATGTCATCCAAGCTATTAAAAACATATGACAAAGTAGATTAATTCTTTTGTCTATGGGTTGGGACCGGCTATTAGTTTTAGTCATCGATACAATTGAAATGCTCAAATTGAAATAAAAATATAAATTGGATAAAACGAATCAAAATTGGAAGATCAAATTGGCATTAATCTCTACTTCATCTAGGGGGTGGCTTGACTCGTATGGACACAAGTCGATCTCAAACTCAGCTAGTGTTCAAATATTAAGATTGGCTCGACCCTTTAGTTCGTGGATTTCACGAGTCGAGTCGTCCACGAGCGGGTTCCTTTTTCTATTATTTTAAAAATAAATTAACAAAATAAGCGAAAAATGAACAACTTTTTTAAAGAAATTAATAAAACAAGTCTAAAAATTAGACAAAAAAGAGCTAATCCACGAGCACAAACAAGCCGGCTCGTGCCCACGAGTTCAAATGACCTGGCTTGTGAACAAAAATGTTAGTTTAGCTCGATCCATGGCTCATCTCCAAACAAGCTCAAGCCGCCCATGAATCAAGTCGGAATGAGTCGAGCTCGCAAACTGCTCGACCCATTTGTCACCCTTAACTTCATCTGTTGATATGAAAAAAAAAAAAAAAGGCAAAAGGAAAAACATAAAAACAACTTTCTTGAAAGTAGCACAACAAAATAAAATCCTTACAAGTTGTGTCTAATGTACCATATTAGAATGTCTAAAGAACTTAGTATAAAGCTAGAATAAATAGTAATAACATAATACGTGAATGGTATTTGTTAATCCTCATTTTTGTAATGGTCACGTGGACAACAGATGTCAGGTCAACTCGCGTTCATGCAAGCAAATTTCAACATGTTTTAACCGAATTTGGATGGAAAGGGATAGCGTCTATAGACGTGAGAGATGCTCTACGACGCGAGAGACATATTCGAGCACCAACAATATGATCAAAGGTGATTGCATATTTAACTAACAATTACAAACAACTCAACCTAATCTAAACCCAAGCAAACAAATATAGAATAAGAAAGAGAGAAGGTCGGGTGTGGTTTGAAGTGTGAAGAGTTGCATTTTCCTCAAATGTTACAAGAATTGTTTTATTTATAGAGTTATGGACGTTGGATAAGAATCACACAGTCTCATCTCCCAAGTCGAAGTATCACACCACTCAATTTGCTATACATTTAATACATTAATAACGGGTCAGACACCATATATCCTAAGCTGACAATCATAACATTCATTATTATAAACGTTACATCAATCATTCTTAAAGATTGCCTGCAAATCCTCTAAAAGATAGCAAAGGCTTCAACCAAAAGGAGCTTAGTATTGGAGATCTTCGGTGTCAAGAGCTTGGGGATAGAGAGCTTCGACTTCTTTAACTTCTTATATAGGGCTTCGGCTTCAAAGCTTCAACCACTTAGATAGTGTTTCGACTTGGAGCTTCAGCCACTTGCAGGGCTCCGGGACAATAGCTTCAACTTCTTTTCTGACTTCTTATATAGTACTTTGGCTTTAGAACTTCAGCCACTTAAATAATGCTTTCGCTCAGGGCTTCAGCCACTTGCCTGCGCTTCAACCTCAGGGCTTGGGTCACTTACGCAGTGCTTCGGTTTTGAGGTGTGGGCTTCTTCTTAAGCTTCGATTTTGAGGCATAACATTATTATAATAAACTCTTTAGGTGTGACTTAAATAAATGTTATATAATTTGACTATCGAATCGGATTTCTTTCAATTCTTGAAGGGGTTAACAATAGCTTTTCACAAATGATTTGTGATGAGACTTGAAGACTTCAACGTCAATTAAGACTTGAAACCAATCATGCAATGTTGCATTATCTCACTTAAAAGTTCGTAGCAAGGTCTCAATTTCAAGCAATGTGGACGTGTTACTCTATAAATTGAGCTTTTAGATAGATATGATTTAACAAGTACGCATACTAATTCTTAAAACTTGTCTAGTTCAAAATCTGAAAGTTTACTTTTCTTGTCCAAATTAATTACTTACAGATGGTTATATACCTGATTGAGGTAAATGCTTTGAACTGTTCTTGATGTGGTTGAAGCAGATGCAAGCAACTCTGGCGCTCTTGCAATTGCATCAGCAGCATTACAAGAAGCTGGAGCAAAAAGACGTGATCAATTATCTGCTCGACTGCTAGATGTTGGACAAAATGCCAGTTCCATTTCTAAAAAGTTCAAGTCAAAATGTTGCAAGCCTGAATTCATACTTCTTTGAAGGTATTACTGCTATGCAATATTGCGGATTTATTCCTTTCTGTTGGCATTATGAATGTTCTTGAAGGCATTATTCCTTTCTAGAGGAAATCCATGATGAAATTGCTAATAACTCACAAGGTAATGAAATTGAAGAGACACAAGTCCATAAAAAATACTTTGTATTTCATTAATTGAAATTTTAAAGAATAGTGTATATATAATAATATCTGCAGAAATAGTGTCTATGCTGAAAGCTCCTTAACGAACAATGTATCCTTGACCTAAGCTAAACGGTAGTTAATTTATACTTTCCTGTAAAACTATTTCACAACACATCTAGCTTCAAGCAGATACAGCACACACGAAAAATCATATACAAAACACTCGGAACACACCAAGAAAATCAAAATATTTTCTGATGCTGAGATCCTATGTCTTGCCTCAATAAATTCAACCTGCTACAGATACATCACTTTGAACCTTTGAACGCAACTTTTCCTAAGAAAATAAGACAATGGCTTGATTGCACGTCCTTGTTCCAGACACTGAAAGTAATTGTCCACTGTGTTCAAACGAATGCAAGCTGTAAGACATTTGGAGACAAATAAAAAATGGGCACACGTTCATGCCCCTATGTTGTAATTATTACAAAGAACAAAAACAATGTGACATACATTTGAGGGGCGCAGAGAGAGCATAACGTACACCAACGGGCCTCATGATTGGTTAAGCTTAAAATGTTTATTTACAGGTTAACTTATTGGAAAATAAGTTTGAAACTTGATATTTTATAAGGGCGAAAGTTGGAAATAAGCAAGTTACTTATTTCAAAAGTATTTTAAGAGTTCTAAAAGAATGAACTTTTTTTTACTTAAAATAAGAAAATCCAAACATGTTTGGAGACGAAAAGTCACATAAAAGTAACTTTATGTAAACCTAGCCAAACATGCTATCTACTGTGATGTATGCTCATCAATGACAACAGCAAAAGGACAACAGATAAGGAATCAGGATATAAGCTTGACGTCAGCCTATTACTATCAGTTCAAATGAGAACGTCCACAATTCCACACTAAAAGAAATACTAGTGCAAGACAGAGATTCTTAAACTGCTAAGCCGTTGACACCCAGTCATTTCCAAGAAATAGCAGGGAATCCAACGTCTTCCATACTTCTACCATGAGTTCATAGTAATAGAAGGCGTTATATGCATTAAAAGCATAGTTGTCAGACCAGACAATGGAACGGGTCAGTGGTTCAACCGATGGGTCAATTCCCGTCAAATATATTTTATCTATTTTCATTGCATAATAAAATTCTGGTATTTTCTCCACTAACTAAACTAACCTTATGCTATTTTGATGACTAAAGATCAATATTTATACCAAAATTCATAGTAATTTGTACTCATTTTTTGTTCAAAGAAATCAGTTCTTCGTCAGAGGCTGCTGGATATTCTTAGCTACCATGATATTGTCACCACACCATGTATAAATCTACCAATACATCTTCTAGAAGATAAAGAACTAAAAATCTTAGGAATTTCATGTCTTGGTACTATTTTATTACTGCAGAAGACGTAAAATTATTTCAGCAAACCAATAACATGTCTGCATAATTATACCACAAATATCTTCATTTTTTGCTTACTCCTTACTCTACCATCATTATATCCTCACTCTTGTAAATAATCTAAGCTCATGTTTGGTACACATTAAAATTTTCAACCATATTCTTCTATTCATTTTCAACCACATTCTTCAATAAAATAATATTTTTCATCACATTAATAATTTTTCCTTCTTTTTCAACCACACATTCTCCATCAATCTACTATTCCATAATACATTCTTCCAAAATAATGTGGCTCAAACACACCCTAACATGATTTACATAGAGCAGAACCACAATTGTTATAATACCTTATATTATTTTACAATTCATCTACTGTCGTTGTTCAAACATGTATCAGATCAAAGTTGAAATTTGGTAGAGCTACTCTGATTTTGAAGAAGCCAATCCCAACTTACCAATTCTCTCATTTAAAGTGTGCTTTAAAATATAATACCATACAGCCTATAATAAATTATTGTTAATTTCAGGCTCTAACTCTCTAACTATGGATATAAAAATACATAAAATCAGAATACAATTATAAATTCCAGGCTCCATTAGAATCCCCAGAAATATTAAACAAAACAAACAAAACAAAATCAATTCTAAATTCACCAATACAATTAAATTTAAAAGACAATCATTGTGTATTTATAACAGAGAGACAATTACAGAAAGGAAAGGGAATTATGGTGAAATATAAAAAACAAAGTTACAAAAGGAAAAGGGTTTCAGCGAATAAAACTTTTGTTCACATATTTTAATGGTGAAAATTTGAAATTCACCCAAGAAAAAAATGAATATCATACTTACATGTTCTTCCATCTAAACTTGAAATTGAAGATTTGGATTCTTCGGAGAGACTAAGGATGGCAGAAGCGTGGAGGGTTTTCAAAGCATAAATTTGAGGATTGTGAAATTTTGGGGTTTTTCTTTTTTAGTCCAATGGACTGGAGATCCGCCTAAATTTTGGGTTGGCAGGTTTCTAAAAAACCCGCTGGTTCAGTTGGTTTTATGGCGGGTTAATTACTCTATGGTCTAAATCAGTCATATGAACCGGAACTTAGACCAGTTCGCCGGTTCCGAGCTGAACCGTCCGGTCTGGTCCAGTTTTTATAACGCTGATTAAAAGATAGGGGAAGTATGACAAATACCTGTCATCAAACCATGAGTAACAGATGTGATAACTCCATTTTCAATCGATTCTCCTACTTCCACTGATCCTTCATCAAGTACAGACAGAATCGAGTTTTGGAAAACTAAATATACCAGTGCCTTCATATCCTGCCATGTTTTATGCAAGCACATAGTGAGAGACTTTTAGGTACAATATATATAGGTGAAGAATCAAATATGTATTTCACATGGCCCTGCGTGGATTCAAAACAGAAGTATTTTCCCACTACTATGCCATAAACAAAAACGGAAGTTGAATGTATGCAACAGCATAGTGGCTACAGGAATGAACGGTGCAGTGACTTGTGGTATACTCTTGATATCTATTATATAAATACTTATACATGCAGATGATTCATTCATTCAGTAATTTGACTAACTCATGGCAAAGAAAATTTCATAAACAAGATAAATAATGAACGAGAATGACAGAGTCAATCAAGAATAATTAGAATACCTGTTCTTCTAGTTTGTTGGGATCCAATATACAATACTCAGCTTCTGATAGACAACAACTTATGGCAAATACAGAAAATAATTGTAAATATTGTTAGTACTCTACACAATTCAAAAAACATTATTTCACTCATATGAAAATGTGTATAATACATCATTCCTCAAAACATTAATAGAATGGCCATATATAATGTTTACCGGCAAGATATTTCAAAGGAATTCCAGCATCTACAAGGGCAGATCATGCTGCATTTATGGCACAAGGGAGAAGCTTAACAAAAGGATAGTCAAGGAAGTTAACAAATAATTGCCTTCCAAACATGGAAATATTAACATGTCCCAAGCTTATATAAAACCCAACATCATATGATAGCATGAGATTTTTTTATTTTTTATTTCCCTTTAATACATCCGAAAAAGGAATTTTCTTTCTTTACAAAAGATAGCTTGTTTGGTTTTCATTATAAGTCGCTGAAATTACACCGTGATAGAGATAAGTAGCGGATAAGTATGTTGTAGTTCTAGGTCCTGTGAGATGTATGGTTAATATAAAAATTTAACTTTGACCTTTAAATTATAAGAAGATTACCCTATGTTTGGCTCATGTTTATATACAGTTTATAAATATCCATGTCACTTTTTATCCACCCATTTCGAAAGAACCATAAGTACCACCACCCATTTATCAACTACTCATATTTAGTTATAGTTTAAAACGTTTATAAACACTTCCTAGACATGCTCTGTAATGGAAGGCAACAAGCTCTAAGTAGAAACCATAAAATAAAGTCCTTTAATGGAACTCATAATAACAGCTACCAGGGTGGTGATTTACAAAATTTCTATTAAAGATAACAAGGTGAAATTTAATGTTTGCTTGATAAAGTGATAAAGTAAAACACGAAAAGTGAGAGACAAGTGAAGAAACAGTCAGCAAGTACATTGAGAAAGGCATACCTTCCTAAATTAATTAATTCATTAAATTCTTTAATTGGCAAATGAGCTTGCTCTGCACATTATACCACATAAATGCCCCATGCCATAGATTTAAAATTATGTTTTGATTAAAGGAAACAGGAAAGTCCAAATAATGAATTAGTTGCATCAGAAAGCAAACAGTGTTGCCTCTATATATACCATTGTTGCAGTAAATGAAGCTGCATAATCATGAAGGATACTGAACCATCGTCATTAACAACCTGCATGAATGAGAAAGGTGATGAATCACACCAAAGATATTAGGGCAACCAAAAAAAAGAGACGAACAAAAAATTGGACTAGAGAGAACCCGTAGAGTAAGTGAAGGTGGTAAATTAATTTTTTGATGATTAACGACCAAGTGAAACCAACAGCCTTCTCAGCATGTTGAAGCTTAAACCACAGGCCCAAAATGCTTGAATCTAAGATTTAAGGTCGTAGACACCAAGATCTTATAAAACATTCACAAAACAGCAACATATCCGATGTGGGATGCGGTAGTACTTTATGATCTATAGTTGCAAATTCGAAAATAGTCATAAAATTCGAAAGCAAGAAAAAAGAGATCATTTTGGGGTTAAGGTAGCTGGCAAGAAAACTTTTAACTTCTTTATTGGATAAGTTTTAATTTTAGTGCTCTCTATCCCTATCATCTTATAACTCCGTATTGACCCTGATAGTTCCATCCTAATTGTTGTTCAATAGTTGTACCTGGATAATAATTGTTGTGCTGGTATTCAGATGAACATTCAAAATGCAGATATTTTGCAAAGTTCTCTTTAGTATCATTTCATACTCCTTTTCCGCTTTCCCTAGTATTTACCAAATTCAGTAAAACATTAGCCAATGGAAATGGCATCAGCATCTAGAGCATTCCAACAGAAAAATAGCAATTATATATTATGATCAAAGTCAACATTCATTGAACTCAACCTACACACGATGAAGTGGTGAAAACTTAACTTCATGAAATATTGACTAAGAAAGCTAACAGCACAGTATATTCAAAATTGTAAATGTGTGGAACATCCTCCTATAAAAAGATAAATACAATGAAAAAGATTTGAATACATGTACCATGCATCTCTTGCAAAATTGCAAAGTGCAAAATTGCATAGTGGAGTTAAAATATAATCTGGAAATCAGCAATCAAGATACCTTATGAAAATAGGCTCCAAAGGCTAACATTTGAGAGGTCCAATGTAGTGGCATGCTTTTGTAATTCTTTGCTTACGATTATATATATTAACTAAGAAGTAACTTTAGGTTATAATAAAAAAATCAGAACAAAATCTCACCGATTTGGCCAGATTCGGGCTTCCAAATGACTTCAATGCAAGCTTTTTCTGAATTCTCATTCTTCTTCGTCCCAGCCTTTGGCCCAAAAACTGCAGCTAGAATTTTGGTTTCCCCTAAAACCAAACAGAAGCAACATTAATAAGCAGAGCAACCAGATTCTATTAACGGCATAATTGAAGAATAATAAATCAATTTAATTTTTCCCAATATTCATCATATAAAACACAACATCAATAATCAATATCAAGTTCTCACACTCAAAGATACAGAAAAATAAGTGATAAAAGTAATTATATGGCGGGAAATAGGTTTTTTCTTGAATTTCAAGCACTATAATTAGAGAAACCAAAATAATCACAAACCCAACAAAGAAAACAACTCGAAAAGTAG
>CAIGRB010037786.1:0-11029 GCA_903798255.1 Fraxinus quadrangulata
TAATTGATGGGTAGAAATTAAAATGGGGATATAATGATGAATTAAGTCGATGATGGGTGGAAATTAAAATCGGGATATAATGATGAATTAAGTAATTGATGGGTAGAAATTAAAATCGGAATATAATGAAGAATTAAGTCAATGATGGGTAGAAATTAAAATCGGGATTTTAATTCAAGTTAAAATCAACTATTAATTTTAACTACATATTTCATAAGATCCACAATTTTTAAATCACATATCTTATGAACTTTTATCAAAATTTATTAAAAATCTAATTTTATACCTTATTTAACAATAATTGTTTGGATAAAATTGAGTTTTGAATAGTGATTTTAGAGAATATGTAATTAAAAAGTATAAAAAAAAAAATTTGAGTTTATGTGCAGAATATTTTATTTTGTGAATATATGAAAAAAAAAATTTGAAATAATGATTGTCAAACAAGGGTATAATCTCTACCAAACCGGGGCAAAGTTAATTGTATAAACAATGTATGGTTGGAAAGTTCATTTGCATTGATTTCAAAAATAGTTTTTCAAACGAATGGATATGATGTATGTCAACTCACAAGTTGTCAACCAAATTGTATAAGTAACATGATTGTATAATGATTCCCTAGAGCCGGCCTCCTATTCTAATTTGTCTTGTCAAGACTTGAAATTAGTTTTTCAGAACTATGGTGAAATAAGTGGTTTTTTAGTGTAATCACCAATTCTATTTCAATGTTGTTTTGAAGTCGATTCTTCCCCAAAAATCCAAGTGATTCTTAGCTCAATGAGTTCTCCTTATCCCGACAAATTATTTAGGAGGTCTACCAAAACACGTCGCAACTTGTAAGGGTACTACATGACAAATGGGTGTCATGTGTCCTCTCCGAAGACAATGTTCTAGCTTCGGGAGTATAAAAAATAAATAGAGAAAATATAACTACAACCTTACTATATTGCATAGATTCTGATCTCTAATCTTATAGTAATACACCAATGAGTTACGCATAGTAATTATAAGGATTATTCTACTTGGACATTCAAATGTACATCCTGAATGACCTAATGTGAAGTGGCTTTATATATTGGTTTGTGGAATTTATTCTTTGGTAATTATATTACCACTACAAATATTATTTGTTACACCAAATTATAATTACACTTCAAATAAATCTTAGTTTTGATATTTAGAGAGGGAAAAAAAGAATAAAAGAGAAAAGTAAATAAAATTATGTGTATTATACTAAGAACAAAATCCTCATATTTATATAGAATAATTAGAGATACAGTGATAATAAAAATTAGGGTTGTAAGGTATAATTGTCATTCACTAATAATCATATTATTTCAACACTCCCCATTTAATGAAACATTACAAAATATCTGCATTTTCTAAAAATGCATTGGAACAAAACTTGAACTAAGAAAAAAGAGCACAATTGTCTCCCTGATTTCAATTCTTGTATCAATTCATCCATGTCTTGAACGTCAATATCTTCAATATTACAATTTATGGTGGAGCATGTTTCTTGTTGTCATGTTATAGCCTTCAAATTACTTCGTCTTCATATGAGATATTTATCAACATGACGGTAATAAAATGATAGTTCGAAAAATAACTCTTATTAATCTCTTCGAGAGTCTCGTTCATATAAGAGTATTATTTTAAAGGTAGATGTCTTGTATGTTATGGACATTTTTTACACGGAATAAGTATCGTTAAAACTTTATTAGAAAAAATCTTGTGGGAAAAATCCTAATGAAAGAAAAATAACACATAATTTTTTTGAATACACCACAAAAATTGTTTCATTAAAAACATTGCCAGAAAAATCTAATGGGACAAAACATTGATCAAAGGAAAAGAAAAAAAAAAACAACGCATATTTACTTCCTTTCATGACAACTTAAATTAGGCTTTAAGTATATTAAATCTTTCAGAAATATCATTAATGGTAATATCATATGAGTTGGTTGTAACTATATTTCAAGTTCCATGCATTGTCAAGATAATAAGACACGGACATGTGATTTCATCCAACACGGTCTTTACAAAATCCACTATGTTGATAGTCGTGCATTTCATCTTACAATTTTACTTTTTTTTTTCTTTTTCGTTTCACATAATTATACACATTTAGGTGTACGGACGATAGATCCAAAAATTTCAAGTTTTTTTTAGTAAATTCAATTTTGTTAGGATTACGTCCTTTTATTTGGCCAACTATTTATTCAATCGATATGTTTTGACGAATTTATTTTAATTTCTTGCTATTCATGATATGATGTAGTACATCATGTACAAAAAATAATGTCTATAACTTTTTCTTTTTCGGTTCTATTTCATTTTTCACGACGACATAACTTTTAAAGATATCTCAGTTTTCAATATATCAAGTACCTGAACCTCTTATGGGGTTTTATAATTTGTTATGTCTACATACACATCAAGAGTATATACTTCTTTATTGGGATCATCTTTGTTAATTGCTACATTCTTGTTTGGAGATTTTCGTCTTAGAATCGAATATATCATGTTTCAGGCATGTCATAAATTTATTAAATGTAATGTTAACTAATTGTCTTTCAGAACATTAATCCAAGTTGGAGCATTTAAAATTGGTGTGTGAAATATGTTGATCTCTTTGGTCAATAAATATATTTAATTGAATTATCTTTCGAACTTCCGATTCTAATTATCTTTTGCAAGGATTTTAATAAAGATACATTTGTACATAATTTTCAGATTCTTAATTCCTCCCCATAATGTTGAGAGAATTGTCCAATCAAATTGACAACAACAAACTGAACTATAAAATATCACTCGTTTGAAATAAGGGTTCAAACTATAAATTTATTCTCAACATTTTTTAATTTGCATCTTAGTGTAATGTAGTGGATTAATTGTACATATCTTGCACAATCAAATAATTTGATGAAGAAATCGAGCTCATTCCATAAGCCAATTATAATAGGAAGAACTTGATATTGGCATTATGCATAATAGCATTCCCTAAACAGAAATGAAAAGTACTTTATTCTCAATTAAATTAATTGAAGGCGTTTAACACGTAATAACGTTAAATCATTTATCGACATTCCAACTAACACTTATTAAAATGTTAGTTTTATACCCATTAGCATTGACATGACACACCATCTTGATTGCATAATTAGAAGATTATGTTCATAATTTAAAATTTGAGCAGTAATTTCGCAAACTTCTGATTGCGAATACCATGCAATCATCTAGCACGTGAGTTGCATGCCTATTAGTACACGGGTTGTATGTTTTCCTTTAGGGATAAACACAAATTCATAAATTATACATATGATATATTTTTTGAGATATGTGCTGTTTCGAAAGCACTTTGTATTTTATCATTGTTTCTTCAAGAGCAATATAGCAATATTCTTTTGAAATATTAGAATTTTAATGACATGCTTTTCAGGAGTAATAATATATTATTGTTCAAAGTAATAAATTATATAAGAATTTACTATTCAAGAGTAAAAACATAATTTATAGTAGATTTTATATTATTGTGATTTCAAGAGCAAGTAAAATCTAATTAGAATATTTATGGGAATTACAATGTGCTACTTCGAGTGTACGTTATATTTTACTATTATTCCTTTAAGAGCAATATGTTAATATTCTTCTAAAATATTGAAAATTATAATTCATACTCTTCATGAGCAAATAATATTCTTTTGAAATATTAATTTTAACATTATGCTACTTCAAGAGTAACAACGTAATGGATTATCAATTTAAAGTTGATTAAGGAACTTCTAAAAATATTTAATCGAATAAAAAATATTAATTATCATACTGATAGGATATATATATATATATATCTTTTTGCCAATATGTAAAATAACCAAACACTTGAATTCCACATATACAGACTTTAAAGGCATGAATAACTTTAGATAAATAACTTCAAAATGAATTACACATATATAGAAGTTAAAGGCGTGAGTTCCACGTAACTGAGTACAATAAGCTAGTACATCTAATGATTTAATAATCGATATAATTGCAAAATAAATATGCCACAATCAATTTGTGAAATAAATCAGCCGCAATCAATTAGCAGAAAATTCCAGAGGCGGAGAGTTTGTTCATACAAAAAATTCAAGAGACAGAATATTATAAAACATATTACAAAAAAAAATTCACATGTCACCAAATTAATTTCAATACACATGAAAGATGATTATACCTATGAAAATTATTATCTTCTAACTAATTCACGATTTTAAGAGAATCGTGTTGATAACGCGTTATAAATTAGAGAGAAAAAGAGATGAGTAAATAAAATTGTGTGTATTATTTTGAGAACCAAAATTACATATTTATAGAGAATAATTAGTGATGCAATAGTAACAAAAACTAATACTGAAGATGTATAATTATCATTCACAAATAAAAAGGTTTAGGTATATTTTTCAACAAAATGAAAGATTTGGTACATTCACTGAAATTTTCCCTTAAATTTGCATTGACGAATTAATTTTCATTATGAACAGATGGAATTGTCGGCATAAACTGATACGGCTAAAATTTAGCTAAGCCATAGACTGCAATTCAAGCAATCAACAAATTATGGGCCCAATGACTTTGGATTCGTCCCGACTATACCCACTTGCCAAAGCACACGTTTCTTTTCACCTAACTTATCTGTTGGAGGTCATGTTAGTTGCACAAGATAGTGTTCTTAATTAAAATTATTTTACCATTGAATATTATAACGATTCACTTTTATTTCCGAACTATATATAATTGTTCTCGAAAACTTAATTTATATTGCTATGAGCAAGTTAAGAAAACTTTCCGCTCGAACTTGTCCATGCAGTCGAGAACGCATTATGTGCTATCTATCCCAATACAGGTCAAATTGTAAGCTAAGGGGTTGTTTGAGTCTCTCTCTTTTTTTTTTTTTTTTTTTTAAATTCATTTTTTTAAAACTCATTTCCAATCATAAATTCTTCAATAAAATAATATTATACGTAAATAAAAAAAAATCTTAATTTTTAACTCCATCAAAATGGGGCTCAAGGTTAGTAGCGTCAAAATGTGTTATAACCAACACTTGAGCAATTTAGCATGCTTCAAGAATGGCTCATTCCGGTATTGGTGTCACGCAGTGAGAATGCTTATCTCCTTATTCGGCACGCCAATCACGCTAACGACTAGGCATGAGGCCTATTTTACCAAAGTGCGCATTAATGATATGATCATATGCAGGTATTCTCCTTAACATTCTACTCATAGCTTGCGTGTGTGCCAGTTATTCGAGCTTGCTGACTTCAGAATGAGGGGAAGGCGGTCTTGAAGTGTAGTATCTCGAGAGCCAAACATGCGGTCCGTAAAAGTTGGTATCAGAGCGGGACGGCTCGAGCATGCGGTGTTGTTATGGGACAATATCGTGTGTTCTTGTGGAGAAAAGATTTTGGGTCACGGATCGTGTAGGCAAGCTGGCGGAACACGATGAAGGAAGTTGTCGGGAAGACGGATGAAAAGGGCAGCGTTGCGCAATTATTTATTCGTCTTTCAAGGAATTTTGAAAAGCGCACATTGCAGGGCACAATGATGAAGATTGTGTATTTTATTCGACGTGCGTTGAGGCGCTGCGGTTTGGAGGCCGTTCATCTGAGGAACTAATACTTAGAGGGGCAGAGGGTGAAGGTTGGTGTTGGAGGTGGTAAGTACGAGTTACTGTGAGTTTGTGAATGTCCGTCCATTTGGAGGTGGTGTCGTTATTATTCTTGCAATGAGACGAATGCGTGTTGATGGGAAATTTATTTCTCGCTACGAAGACGTAAGCGAATTCGAATGAGGGAGAATGTCACGCAGTGAGAATATTTATATCTCTCTATTCGGTACGACAAGCACGCTAACAACTATGCGTGATACTTATTTTACCAAAGAGTGCACTAATGATATGATCATATGCATGTATTCTCCTTAACATCCTACTCATAGCGTGCGTATGTGCCAATTGTTCGAGCTTATCGAACTCAGAATGAGGAGAATACGGCCTTGATGCGTAGTACCTCGAGAATCGAATCCGCGGTCCGTGAAAATTGGTCATGCCATAAGCCAACTCACTCTTATTGTAAGTTGTGTCGAGCTTGACGGTACGTCCCTGCAAGCTTAATTATATGACGAGACCCAGCAATTTGAAGCCAGATCGATAGTAAGAAAGGGATTGTGCTTGACCAAGGAATCATTTCAAAATTGAGTCGTGTTCATACGCTATTCTAAAAAAAAAAATTAGAAGGAAGATAAAGTTTGAGATAGAATGACAGATACAGACGCTAAACACGTGTATTTTCGTGTTGGTGATTCATTAAATTAACTATTGGTCACAATCATCTAGCCAAAATATCCAACTGATCTAAAATTCTCTAGCAAAATCCAACCCTATGGTTATGGTGTTTTTGACACCATATAAAATAATAGCCTACAGAACTTTCATAGTACTAATTTACAGAAAATAAATTTTTTTTTCAGAGATGTGTATAGGGAGTTGGTATTGGTCAGCTTTCAGGTGGCCGGAGTTCGATTTTTCTCTGCTTTCATCAATTCTTCGTTGGCCGGGAATCAATTTCTCCTCCTTCACGTCAGGGTGGAACAGCCTGAGCTTCCGGTGGCTCGATATATCCGTCGTGGATAACGTTCTGTGGACTTTGGTCACAGCGTTTGAATCCTTAGCTTTGGTTTGTATGCTTTTTTATTTCTTCATCTTCTGTGGTTGTACTATATGAATTAATCTTCCAAAATATGTAGAGTAATTTTGTTGTTGCCTGGAGTGATCTTCATTCCTGGTTTTGTTGTTTTCCAATCAATTTGTTTTGATAACTTTTTAGGTTTGATCTGATCAAATTTGATCCATTTTCTCGTTGAACGAAGTGTGCGATCGAATGATCAATCTTGCGATATGTTGTTAAAATCAATATTTGCATAACTTGTTTGTTTGGAAAAATAGAAACCCTTTTTGTTGGATTACCGTGATACTTCCTCGAAGTAGCATTCTTGAATTGGTTTGAAGATTAAAAAGTCCAAGTTGAATTAGCAAACCAATCTATGCTTACGCCACCGTTGAGGATTAAGACTAAGTCTTCGTTTAGTCTTCATTAAATTTATAATATATTTTTCTTTATCTTCTTTTTAAGTATACGTTCTTCAATAAAATAATATTACAAACAAATTAAAAACTTTTCTTTCTTTTTAATCATACATTCTCTAAAAAATGACTATTCGAAAAATTATAACATCAAATAATGTGGGTGAAACGGGGGCTAAGCAGTATTATACTTAAAATTGTTAGTTGTTACTTATTTTGCTGCAAATTTTGCTTATTTTATCGCCTTGCTACTTACTTTGGATATTAATTGTTATTTACCTCATTGTTTTGAATATTACAATTATGTATATAGATTATTGAATCATAATTTATTTGCAAGTGGATATCTACGCAACACAAATTTAGTCAAAATTATATGATTAATTGTATTTTTCCATCTACCATAAAGTGCTAATGAAAAGGATTTTCTAACATATTAGTAATTGGAAAATGACTTTGAATTGATTTTAAATGTTGGAAATTATTGATAATCATTGATGACTATTTAGTCTTATAAATTTTATTACTTACTCTAAAAAGTTTCTAAAAACTCCGCAAGTATTCATGTTGTTTACAAGAGTACATATTTTCAATAAAATTCTTAAGTCCTCGTGGTTGACCACTTATATTTTAAAATGTGACTCACATATGAACATACGATTTAGACTTTGAGAATTATTATTATATCTATGAACTATGTGTCATGTGCATGATGGAGGGAGTTCCTCATCGATCGACTTGACAACCAATTATGTCAATTGGATTGGATATATTTAATTAAACATCGTCTTGTACTTCAACCTAGTTCAACAGTCCATCTTGGCCCATTTTCCTACCTTTATATAGGTGAGTGCATTTTGCGCACAAAATAATTTTTTTTTAAAGTCTAACCAAATTTTCCTCTTTTGTCTCTCATCCAGCAGTTAAGTTGATCGTCGGTGTGCAAATAATTTTCAAACATTTTTCTTGGTCGATAACCTGTCTCCTATTGGATTTTCAAGTGCAAATATATATATTTGTTGTACTCTCTAAGTAGTAAATGTCTCAAAAAATATTATATCATATCATCTTATGAAAACAAATGTGTGATCTATAAACAAATACTCGTCCCATGAAAGAAAACATACAATTCATGTCAGGTTGGCATTGATACTTTGACACTTCAATCGATATGATTATATAATGTTTAATTTTTCTTGGTTATAAATTCTATTTAAATGTCATTTATTTAGCCCGTGTTTGGGCTCCATTTTAATTTTAATACTTTTTTTAACCGCACATTTTTCAATAAAATAGTATTATATATAAATTCACAACTTTTCTTTCTTTTTTAACTACACATTCTTCAGAAAATTACTATTCTAAAATATATATATATTTTTTTTTCAAAATATCATTAAAATGGAGCCCAAACAAGGGCTTAATCATGTTTATAGATTCATAATAAATCTTTAAGATGTCTGTTTACGTGATAGTGCAACCACACATATAAATTAATGACGTGGACTAAGAATATTTTTATTTGTATTCATTCAAATATTTTGTTATAGTTTTTATATAAATAATTATTAAGAGCTTAAACAATTTTTATATTTTATTTTATTACAAGTTTTTATAATTTATTTTTCAAAACTTTTTTTTTTAGAATTTTAGATTTTATTTATTTTTCAGAATTGATCAATTTTATTTTTTATTCATTCTTTTTATTTTTATTGTTTTTAAAATTTTATTTAAACGCTTGTTTTTTCATGTTTTTAGTGCTATTAGAATTTTCACAGAAAACGCTCAAAATGTCAAAAATATATTTTGAGTTTTATATTATACGTTTAACCTTGTTTTTTAAAATGTATTTTAAAATTTATCAAATCAAACAAGTTTTCAGTGTTTTGTAAAACTAAAAAAAATTTAAAAATGACAAACTAACACACCATATATATCTTTCGAATTGTTAAAAGGAGAAATCAATATTCCAGAAACTTTGATCTAACACGAAAAAATGTCTCGATAAATTGATGTACATGCATTTCCAGCAACTGGAGGTAAATCTCATTTGGGCTCTGTCTTTTTCATATTTTGTAAAATTTATTTTTTCCTCAATCGTTCTTAATCAATTTTTATCAAAATTTACTAAAATCCTGATTTTTAACTAAACCAAATAAGGCCTCAATGCTTGATGTCAAAACGCGTGGGAATTGAACTCAAGATTCAGTCTGACACTAAAAATTGATAACCAAACCAATTTAGACCTTGAGCCTTATTTAGCAATTATGAGAAAATTTGCTCATTCCAACGTAATCACTAACCAATCTAGTCAATTTGTCTCTCTGTTTGACCTTCAAACTCATCTTTTCTCAAATTTATTTTCAATCAAGTATTTATGGGATTCATGACTTTTATAAACTTTCCAATCATACGTTTTATCANGTATTTATGGGATTCATGACTTTTATAAACTTTCCAATCATACGTTTTATCAACTTTTATCAAAATCTACTAAATTTGATTAATCTAAACCAAACAAGGAGTAAATGTTGACTTAGAGTTCAAATGGAAAAGCAGTTGCAAAATAATGCACAGAATTATTCTAGTAATTGAAAGAGGATTTACACAATTTCAAATGATACACGTAATTATTCTTGTAAACAAAAGAAAATTTTCACAATCTCTTTTGTTTGATATGAAATATCCAAAATCCAAGCAAAATCTGCATTTTTTACTCACAATCCAAAAAAAAAAAAAACAGCAAATTAAGCCCCTTTATATAGTCTTTCTTCATACCCCATTTTCCTATTCATCCATCCATCTTTTCTTTTATGGAGATGTTAAACATGAGGAGGAGTTTGTTTGCAACTATAATGCTTATATTTCATGTGCACGGGATGTTTCAAGAAAAAAACCTTTCACTTATCAAAACTACCTGTAGACACACCCAGAATTATCAACTATGCATACATACTCTACTCGCAAATCGCGGAAGCCTCAATGCAGATGAAACGGGTCTTGGCCTTATAATGGTGGATGCCGTGAAAGCCAAAGCGTTAGAAACGCTTTATGTCATACACAAACTCCAGGCCTCCCGACCCGAGTTGAGAACCCCATTGAATGAATGTACCACTCAGTACAAAATAATTCTGGAGATTGATGTACCGGTATCAGTAAACAGTTTAAAGAAAGGGGTTCCACAGTATGCTAAAGATAACATGGCAGATTCATCTCTGCAAGCCGTTTTCTGTGAAGGGAATTTCCGTGGTAATTCGCCATTAACTAGATGGACCAACGCAGTGCGTGATCTTTGTATTGTTGCTAAAGATGTTATCCCAGTTTACCCGTAAATTGATTTAGGCAGAATAAAAGACAAAACTAAGAGAATTAATCAAAGCAATTATATTATTAATGGATCTGCCCACATGAATACTCGACTTTAATGCAAGGATCGCTGAATTTAGGCGAGAAGATGCAGCACAAACCCTCACTGCATGTTAGCCAGCCATGTACAATGTCAAATATATACGCAATCCAGCGTGGATTTAGCCTGTGTAAATTTAATGAACAGTGCGTAATAAGTGATTAAAAGCCCGGACAAAATAATTATTTTAACTATACGAAGTAAAAAAACTCCTGTTATATCGTCAATAAACACGTGAAAATTGAAATGAGTGAAGAAACTTCGATCTAACACCCAAAAAAGGTCTCAAACGTTCCGTATAGGCCCGGTTTTGTGCCGAAGCGAGTGAAGCCCCCGCCTCATGCCCAACATTAGATGGGCTCAGATTTTAGCCTTATTCATTCTTGTGGAAATTACACTATTCTTTATTTTTCAAGATCTATATTCTAAAATTAAATTTGAGATTTTAATTTTCAAAAATCGGATATTATAAGATTAAATATTAATTATAAAATTTT
>CAIGRB010037803.1:0-18607 GCA_903798255.1 Fraxinus quadrangulata
AACATTTTAATAAATGTTAGTTGAGATGTCAACAAATAGTTTAATAATTTTGTATGTTAAACGCTTTCAATTAATTTAATTGAGAATAAAGTACTTCATATTTCTGTTTAGCGAATGTTATTATGCATCGTGCCAACGTCAAGTTCTCCTTATTATGATTGACTTATGTTCATAGCCTAATCTCTTCATCTAATTATTTGATGATACAATATATGTATAATTAATCCACAACATTGCACCGAAATGAAAAGTAAAGAATGCTATGACGAAATGCATGGTTTGAACCCGCGTACTATATCTTAAGCCCTAAAGGGTGAAAATTTATAACACAATTTATTGATTTTCAATTTGATTTAACAATTCTCTCGGCATTAGGAAGAATAATTAAGAAGTTGAAAATAATGTACAAATACATGATTATTTAAATTATCGCAAAAGATAATTCGAACTAGAAATTTGAAAGATAATTCATTTAGACGCATTTACTGACTAAATGAATCAATAATATCTCAATATTATAATTTGTCATTTAAGAGGGAGAGTTGTAAATGATAAATTTATTAGTGAATGACATTTATACTCATACAATTCTAAAAATTATTACCATTATATCCTTAATTCTTACATATAAATATGAAGTTTTGATTCTTAATAAAATACGTACAAATTGATTGATTTTTCTCTTCTATTCTCTTTTTCTCTCTAATTTATAACAAGTAGGATAATACGGTGATAATAATTATTTAGGCTTTATTTGACACTAATTATTTGAAAATAACTCCATCTTTATATATATAAAATCAACAAGGGCTTAATTCTATTTATTTCTGGCCCATGGTATTATTGAGGGGTGATTTCACGCGTTATAGGCAGCAATTATGTTATGGTTTCCTAGGTTTGACATTTTTAAGCAAATATTATTCTTTAATTAAATACACTCCCCAATTCCATTAAGATGGAAACCTGACCTAGTTTTTCAAAAACAACTGCTCTGCTATCCGAACCAGAGCAACTGCTCTGCTATCCGAACCTAGTTTAAACCCCCCACCCCCAGTAACCCCATACGTCATCTGTACTGCATATATCTCCTACCCCAATTTCTCAACGAACACTTGAAATTAATCGAAAATGCGGATGAGTTGTAATGGATGTAGGGTTCTTCGAAAGGGCTGTAGCGAAAACTGTAGCATCAGACCCTGCCTTCAATGGATCAAAACTTCTGATTCTCAGGCAAACGCCACCGTTTTCCTCGCCAAGTTCTACGGCCGCGCCGGCCTCATCAACCTCATCAATTCTGGCCCCGAACACCTCCGTCCTGGTAATTACTCTCTCTATCTTGAAGTTTTTTTTTTATTAACCCAAGTTTAAGCTTAACGAAATTCTTTTATTTGAATGCTGCAGCTATATTTAGATCATTGCTGTACGAAGCATGTGGGAGAATTGTGAATCCGATATACGGGTCGGTCGGGTTGCTGTGGTCCGGAAGTTGGCAGCTCTGTCAGAATGCGGTGGAGGCGATTTTAAGGGGGGATCTGATAACCCAAATACCGGCTGATCATGCGGCGGAGAACAAAAATGGGCCGCCTTTGAATGCATATAACATAAGGCATGCGAACAAGGAGGAAATAATATCCGGGTCTAATGATTTGCACCGGGTCAGGACCCGGGGCAGGTTTAAGCGGTCCGGTGTTCGGGCCAAGACGAATAGTGCCGGGTCAGGTGAGGAATCGGGTCACAAGGAAGTCAATAGGTCGCCGAGCCATGAGTCTTCTTTGAGCCACCAGTGTGAGGCAGCTGAGCCGGTTGTGGAGAGTGAGAGCTTGGTTTCCGGGGAGACTGCTGAAGCTGACTTGTTGGGCAGAGCTGATTCCGAGTCGGGTCGTAATGATGATGAGGTTTCTGAAATGGAGTTGGAGTTGACTCTAGGCTCAGCGACTGTTAAAAACAATGTCAAGCCGAATGAAGTGCAACGAAGGCAAGCGGTTAGCTTGGCGGCTGATAGAGTTTGTAGAATTGAGCTTGGGCTTGATTTTACGACTTCGTGACAAGCCGATATACGGCTCAGATCAACATTTTTTTTTAAAGCTTTTCCCTTTTAGTCTTTGAATGGGTCCACGTGCGTCCATCCAATAGAGGGCCGCCATTTGGTCATTATCTGAAAGATTATGTGTATTGCTATATATAATAGCAAAATCCTTTCTTTTTTGCCCTTCACGAGAGAGAGAGATACCGAATATTATACATATGGTACAAGATTCGGACTAACATAAATTGACGAATCATGCTCCGTAAATTTTCTTTGACAATAAGTTTGATATTGTGCTATGTGTTTTGACATCATTTGACAATTTTCAAAAAAAATCATGCTAAGTAAATTTTCTTTGACAATAAATTTGATATTGCGCCATGTATTTTGACATCATTGGACATTTTTCGAAAAAAACACATTCCCGTCCATTTCAATTTGAAATTCAATGAAATATAAACCGTAGCATACAAAATAGAATGTATAAGAGGTTTTATCCTAAATTGACTTGGTCAAGAAATTTTCACACGTAACTGTGTTTTGATAGGTGTTGCTTTTTTTTTTCTTCTGAAATCGTAGCTTAGCTTAGTGTCTGATTCAAATATGATAATTATTTGGTTCATGTTTATAAATATATAAATCACTTTTTATCTACACATTTTTTATGAATTCATAAATATTACTCATTTTTATTTACTTATAATTTAAATAATATATAAACACTTCTCAAACATACTCTAATATAATCTTTTGTGCTACTTTTGATAGCAGTCGTTTGTATAATATTTGTTAGGCTAACAATATGACTAGAAATTTACTTTTTCTATATAATCAATAAGGTTTTGTTATTTGTACATAAAAAATATATAATGGGTTGTATAATATGACGTGGAGGAAAAAAATGAATGAAAGAGTTAATTGTGTTTTAAACTGACAAATAGTAGAGTGTTATGTAATATTATGCAATTTATTATGTGATCCTAATCAACATTTATTATTTATTGCATTGATAGATGGTCAGGTATATGAATATGATTTAATTAATTAATTGAGATGGATAATTGCCTAATTGGATTTTGAGTTTTATTAGGCTGGATCTAAGATGTGTCTTTTAAACTTGTTTAGTTATAATTGAGTTAGATAAAATTTAAATAAATTATTTTTAATTTTTATTTGCAAACGATTTGATGATTTTAAATAGTTTGCAAAAATTGAAAATTAAACCAAACTATTCCAAAGCGTTTTGGTTTGGTTCAAAACTTAGAATATTGAAGGATCCACGTAGACTCAAACTAACTGATATTAGAGGCAACAACATTTATCTACTATGACCAATAAGAAGAAGGTTATTCAATTTATACTCTACGTAGAGTATCTCATGTTGGGTCGCGTATCGCTATAAGGCTCTTTACATTCATGATGGGCCGCCTAATGCTATGAGGCCTCTTCGTTCATGCTGGGTCGCCTACCACTATGAGACTATCTATATTCATGCTGGGTCACCTACCGCTATGTGGCCCTCTACATTCATGCTTGGTCGCCCACAACTATGTGACCCTCTACATTCATGTTGGGTTGCCTACCGCTATGAAGTCCTCTACATTCATGCTGGGTCGTCTATCACTACGAAATCAATGCAACACTTAATCATAAAAATACCATTAAGTTGGATAGGAACCGATCAATGGTTATCATGGATACAACCAATCGTTGGATAGGTGGAGATCCCCTACTCAGCACGTGGAGATAGTGGGAAACGCTATGTGGGACACGTGTCGCGCTAACGGCCTGACAATTATATGTCTTCAGGCACCTATAAATATTCCTAAGGCAAGACAGGTAAGGATCTTGAAACTCTGGCTATTTGAATACCCATTCTATTTTCTCTTCCTACGTTCCTTAACTACCTACTAATTCTCACGCCGGAGGTTCAATGGGGGAGAAAGCTCTAATCTCATTTTACAGGTAACATTTGTTCATCTGAGCAGCTGAAACACCTTGCACCTCAAGGAGGACGTAGGGGCTTATTTCATAACTATTTCATTTGAAGCTTATTTAAACTATTTCATTGGCGACGTCTGTGGGAAGCCACTTAACAGAGAAGCTCTATGAAGGAGACAGACAATGAGTGAAACACGCATGGTTGGGAATACAGCAGAGACGGAGTCGGGGTTCGTTACAAGGGGTCACGACCGTCGCTATCGCCGCCACAGTATGTGACGCAGAGCCAATTCAGTAGTCTGGAAACTCAGTGAAGGCCATGGTGACCCTATCGCAAAATCAATCGCAAAAAGCCGCAGCCCCACCATAGAACTAGTCAGAGGCAATACGCGAGCAACCGCTTCAACTGGTACAAACGGTTGTCTCACATGTTATTCAACCAACAACAGGAGACTTGGGGGCTACAGGAGTTGTAGTTCCATAGTTTCCCTGACCCATGATAGACTTGAAAATAAAGATGGAGGAAATGATGGCCTAGAAGAGAGATGATGCATTATCCAAGAGAAAGGATAGGCGTAGACAGATGATTTTAGAAGAAGACCAATTTGCGCCTGAGATCATGGCGGTTCTTCTACCGAAAGGCTTCAAACAGCTGATGATAGAAGCATACGATGGAGTCAGGGATCCATTTGACCATTTGTGGACCTTCGTTGATTTAATGATAATCCATGCAACCCCAAATATAATGATGTGTCGGTCTTTTCCTCGACACTCAAGAGAAAGGCCAGAGACTGGGTAGCCACTTTGCCACCACGGTCTATAAAAAAAATTGATGAACTCTCTAGGAGTTTCGTATCTTACTTTTTGAATAGCATGATGAAAATGAAGACATCCATTGGATTGATGCAGGTTGTACAAGAGAAAGATGAATCTTTGCAGGAGTACTTAGCTAGGTTCAGACGGGCGACGCTTGGCATAAAGGACCTTCAAATGTCTACAGTGGTAACAACGTTGATGAATGGGACGCAAAATCGAGCCTTTAAGATGTCACTCTCCAAAAATCCCTCGAAATCGATGCACGACTTGCTGAAAAAGGGTGACAAGTTGATGTAGAGGAAGCAGAGAAGGTCACGAAAAACCTTAAGGAAGGATGGGAGGCAAAAAGTCACAAGCGAAAGTAAAGTGATGAGCGAAAACCCACTGACAAAGGCAAGCCGAAGAACGAGTACATGAACAAAGGGTACGCTCGGGATCTATCCATCAGGCAGAGGCGAGAAGAGGTTAAGGCCTCCATTCCTTTAAGTTCTCCACGGGCAAAAGGTGCTGATGGAAATACGAGATATGAAGGAGTTTGACTGACCAAAACCAATGGCAGCGTCTTCTAGCAAGAGAACAAGAGCAAATATTGTCACTTCCATATGGACCATGGGCATGACACAAAAGAATGCCTCCATTTAAAGGAGGAGATCGAGCATCTCTTGAAGCGAGGGTTCCTGACTAAGTACGTAAAGAATGATCGAGGCAAGTAAAAGGTTGACAATCGCCCATCACCCATGGCCTGTGTAATAAATGTGATAATCGGAGGAATCACACCAGGTGGGGATTTAAACTCGACCAGAAAGAGTTATGCTTGCATAGTTGGGGTCTGCTTTATTCAGGAGGAGGCGAAATTCGATCAAAGCATCACTTTTAGTAAGGAAGATTTAATTAGTGTGGCAACCCCCACGACGATTGTAGCGAATTACGATGTTAGAAGGGTGTTGACCGATAGTGGTGGCGCAACAAATGTCCTTACTTGGGAAGCATTTGTGGGATTGAAAATTTTCTCGAGAAGATTTAAGCAGTATCCACATCCCTCAAAGGATTCGAAGGGGCCACTATCATATCAGAAGGAGCCGTACAGCTCCCAGTGGCATATAATGCAATATATGATCGACCTCTGCTAAATGCTGCTGGTGCCATTCCTTTTACTTATCATCAAGTTATGAAATTCCCAACCAGCCATGGTGTTGGGTATATGAGAGGCAACTAATAATCTTCGAGAAAGTGCTATATTGACAATATACAAGCTAAGGGATCTTCACCAGTTATGATGGATCTTGAGCCTCTAAGGGAAAGAATCGAGCCACTCTGAGCATATAATGCAATATATGATCGACCTCTGCTAACTGCTACTGGTGCCATTCCTTTCACTTATCATCAAGTTATGAAATTCTTAACCAGTCGTGGTGTTGGGTATATGAGAGACAACTAACGATCTTCAAGAAAGTGCTATATTGACAATATACAAGCTAAGGGATCTCCACCAGTTATGATGGATCTCGAGCCTCCAAGGAGAGAAATCAAGCCCCTCGACATGACAAAAAAATCTCGGTGGCAGAAGAACATGAATTTAGTATGGGGCCAGACCTGAAGTCAGAAAAAAGAGAAGAATTGGTGAAGTGTTTATCTGGTAATTTGGAATTTTTGGCATGGTGCCCAAATGATATTCAAGGGATCGACCCATTAGTCACTCAACACCGTCTTAGTGTTTCATTAGGGGCTAAGCCCGTAAAACAAAAGAAAAGAAACATTGCCCCGAAACAACAGGCTGAAATGAAGGCAGAAGTTAAAAAACTGCTGCAGACAAGGTTTATTAGGAAGGTGCAATATCTCGAATGGTTGGCGAATGTTGTCCTTGTGAAAAAATTGAATGAAAAATGACGCATGTGTGTAGATTACACTTGATTGAATAAAGTGTGTCCGAAAGACTCGTACCTGCTACCTAGAATAGATCACTTGGTGGATGCCACGTCTGGTCACAAACGATTAAGTTTTCTGGATGCCTTTTATGGGTACCATCAGATTTCCATGACTGAGTGGGACCAGGAGAAAACCTCTTTCATAATTGATTTTGGAACATACTGTTATATGACTATGCCGTTTGGTTTGAAAAATACTGGAGCAACTTATCAGAGAATGGTGAATAAGGTTTTCAGAGACCTGGTTGTGAGTGTTATTGAAGCATATGCAGATGACATGGTCGTCAAGAGTACAAAGGCCAACCATGTGTCTGACTTACAGAAAGTGTTCGACGTCGCCGACAAAATAGATTGAAATTCAATCCCGAGAAGTGCGTCTTTGATACAATGGGTGGAAAATTCTTGGTGTTTTGATAACACAAAGAGGCATTGAAGCGAACCCAGATAAGATTTGGGCTATTCTAGAAATGAAAAGCCCTGAGAGTAGGAAGGACGTCCAAAGGCTAATAGGTCGGGTAGCGACCTTGAATCGTTTCATAAGTCAAGCGGCAGATAAGTGCTACCACTTCTTCAAGGCAATTGGGGAGTCTACCAACTTTGAATGGACTAAGGAGTGTGAAGAGTCTCTTGAATCCTTGAAACTGTCACTATAGTAGCCACCTATTATGACTGGCCGTGTGCAGTGGATGTGTTGTGTTTACACTTAGCAGTATCAAAGCATGAGATCAGTGCGGTTATGGTGATGGAATTTTCGAAGGTACATATGTTGGTCTACTATGTTGCCAAGTGTTGAGAGGCACGAAAATACGGTATAACCTCGCAGAGTAACTGGTGTTTGCATTGATTGTGGCAGTCAGATAGTTAAGGCCATATTTTCAATCTCACACAGTACAAGTTATGACAGATCAGCTCGTTAAACAGATTTTGCATCAACCTAAAACTTCTGCGAGGATGTTAAAGTGGGCAGTCGAGTTAAGTGAATTTGACATCTAGTTTAAGCTAAGAATGGATATCAAGGTGTAAGCGTTGGTGGATTTTATTGCAGAGCTCATGACCCCGCCTAACTACCCCTTACAACAGGAAGCGATTTGGAAAATCTTTGTGGACATATCCTTGCACTCTGAAGGATTCGGAGCATGCATCATAATGATAGGGCTCGAATATGAAGAGTTGGTGTATTCTTTGCGCCTCGAGTTCTCGATAACAATGATGTTGAGTATGAGGCAGTAAGTACGGCAGACTTGGGGTGTCGTCAGTAGAAATTTGCAGTGACTCTTAGTTGATAGTTGGACAGGTGACGAGAGAATTTGAAACAAGGGATGGGTAAATGGCAACTTATTTGATGAAAGTTAGGGACCCGAAAAGAGGATTTGCAAGTTTCAAGATAACTAAAGTCCTATGCAGAGATAATGAACGAGCCAATGCTTTATCCAAGCTTGCGTCTGCAAACTCAAAAAATTTGCTTAGCACAACAAATGTACAAATCTTACGGCAGCCGATCATTATGCACATAGTTCACATAGTGAACATGGAACATGAAAAAAGTTGGATGGACTTGTTGATTGATTACTTTATGGAAGATAAACTGCCAAAAGATGTACTTGAGGCGAGGAGACTGAAAATTCGAGTAGCTCTATTTGCAATTATCGATGGACAACTCTACAAACGAGGATTCACCATGCCTTATTTAAGGTGCTTGCTCCCAACTAATGCGCATGCGGTGTTACTCGATATGCATGTGGGAATTTGTGTCAATCATCAAGGGGTAACTACCCTCTCATTCAAAGTTCTACAATAGGGGTACTATTGGCCTACGATGAAGGATGATGTTAAAGAATTGGTAAGAAAGTGTGATGCATGTCAGCGTATAGGAATTTGATTCATATTCCAGCAGAGCTGAAGTCAGCTATTTTTAGGATATGCCCTTTCTTTCAATGGGGATGGATATTCTAGGCCTTTGCCTACGACCAAAGGACAAAGAAAGTTCTTGCTAGTAGCCATTGATTATTTTAACAAATGGGTCAAGACAGAATCTTTGGCCATAATCATGACGGCTAAAGTACAAAGTTTCATTTGGAAAAATATTATATGCAGGTTGGTATACCGAGAGTCCTCATTATTGACAATGACAGATAATTCGACAATCATGGCTTCAAGGCCTTTTGTGCAAGTTATCACATAGATCACATACTCACTTCCATTGCTTACCTCCAGTGTAATGGGCAGGTGGAAGTAACTAATCGAACGATATTACGGGGATTTAATGATGAGGTTGGAAAAGGAAAAAGGACTTTGGACAGTCAAATTGTCTATCGTGTTGTTGGTGTATTACATAACCCCGCAAGAACTAATAAGAGAAACACCTTTCAAGTTATCTTTTGGAATAGAAGCCGATTTCCATGTGGAAATCCAAAGCGAAACCGGCAGGATGAAAGTCAAGCAGCTCGACGTCAGGGCTACCAGCGCGATGTTCGACTTACTTGAGGGAGGTGAGGGAAAAAACTGCTATCAGGATGGCATCTTACAAGCGAAGGGCTGTCGAATACTTTGATCGAAGGGTGAGACCAAGAGTTTTTCAACAGGGAGATCTCATATTAAGGGAGGCAGCAGAAGTAGGGCACCCTCAGTCCAAGGTCGGGCTAAATTGGGAAGGACCATACGAGGTGATTCACAGCCTTTGAAAATGGGCTTACAGTCTAAAGGACTTGAAAGGAAAACTACCAGGCAGGCAGTGGAACATCGACCATCTCAAGAAGTACTATCAATAGATCGGCAGATAGAAATTTCAAATCAAATGATGTCCATTGTAAATATAGTCATTAAGGTGTTTTTATGAGTTTCGTAATGTAGTGTTTAATGCTTTTTGTAACTATAGTCGCTAGGATATTTTATTGGGTTCCTTGATGTAATGCGTGCTACGGGCATACTCTATTGTAATCGTTTAATGAGAGGCCTAAGTGGCGACGAATGACGAGGGTGCTAAGGAAAGTCAAGCCTAGTTGGGATGTCCTGGAGTTCCTACTAAGTCTCCAAATCTAGGCGGTTAAATATTAATACGAGAACTTAGTTTGTTATTGGTTGAAATAAGGGCTACAAACTTCTTTCGATGCCTCGAGGTAGAACGAGGGATAGCGGTGACCAACGAAGAAAAAAATTGGTTAGCTCAAAATCGCTCTATGGTCTGGTGGTGAGTTTTCAAAACCAATAAATGGTTAAAGCTCAAAATTACTAGATCTCGTACTCTACAATCTTAAATTGCTTGATACAGCGGTGAGCAACGAAACTAAAAAATTGGTTACCTCAAAATTGTTATACGATCTGGTGGTGAGTTTTCAAAACTAAGAAATTATTAAAGCTCAAAATCACTAGACCTCGTACTCTACAATCTTAAATCTTTCGGCACATAACGGTGAGCAAAGAAGCAAAAAAATTGTTTAGTTCAAAATCCCTCTACGGTCTGGTGGTGAGTTTTCAAAATCAAGAAATAGTTAAAACTTAAAATCTCGTGCTCTACAATATTAAATCGCTTGACACAGCGGTGAGCAACGAAGCAAAAAAATTGGTTACCTCAAAATCGCTCTACAATTTGGTGATGAGTTTTCAAAACTAAGAAATGGTTAAATCTCAAAATCATTAGACATCCTGTTCTACAATCCTAAATTGTTCGACGCATAGAGAGATTAATTAAGACCCAAGTACATTATACTCCGCGATATACAATTTAATATAGTTCAAGGAACTCTACAATTCTACATAGCCTCAAAGGGCTCCGCAATTTGATATAGTCAAAGGGGTGGGGCGGCGAGCAATGAAACCAGAAAACTGGTTAAGCATCTACAATTGAAATCTGAGAATTAAAATCGCTGTTCGGGCCTGTGGTCGATGTGTGCGCGACAACATAATAATCGACCCACGCCCGTTGGTCAAAGAATGATCGACGACTGATGGTTGGCCGTTAAGTAGCTAGTGCACTCTCGCTGGTTGTCGCACCCGCTAACACTATTCGATTGAATTAGAAGAGTTGTGCCGGGATAGGCAAATTAACTATCGCACACTCGTAAACGATGCCTACAAAAAAAAATTAAAAAACTAAGCAACAATAATATTCCAAAAAAAAAGATGCATCCATACTCAAAATGAAGTGTGATTGTTTGTCCACATCCTGAATCAGAAGAAATGACTAGACAACCGAAAGACAAAAATGAATAATTGTAGAAAGTGCTGAAAGATCTACAACAAAAGACTATATCAACCCGAATGTGAAGTCCATTCGCTCCCGCCTCGTGATGTGCAGCCGAATATCTTAGATTTAGGGGCTCTGCTCACTTTTCCTTTGATCTACGCCAAAAATATGTCGAAACCCGAAGGATCGATGGAAGGGTGCTCATCAGATATCCATTCCTTGGTCAATTTGATGGACGTCGCCATCGCCTTTCCCCCGTATGAATGCAAGGCCTTAGCATAATCGGATGACAATTTATACTTCTCTACAGATGCCTCTAAATCTTTAACACATGCTCCATCGCCTTCTTGGGAGCTCGAGCTAAAATAGATCTTAGGTTATCAATTTTCATCTCTTGCTTGTGAGCTCGGGCTTCTAAAGCTTCAAAATACTTCTTCAAATAGAAACTTTCTTTTTGTAGTGGTAAGCTTCCTTTTTCTTTTCCTCTGCAAGAGCTTTTAACTTCGATGATTAACGGCAACTTGACTCAATGAGTCCAATTTGAAAGGTCACAACCTAACAGGCAAGGAGCCAAAATGATAAACAACCATTAAGCATGTTCGAGATAATAAACCAACAAAAGCAATTAAGTACATCACGAACGTACCCTCTGAGCGTAGACCGCCAGAACCCTTTCTACGTCATCGACATTTTGCTTGCAATCGCTCTGGTACAAGCATGCTTAACCAAAGACCTGAGTATCCTCGTTTTGGGATAGCCTTGAGTAGAGAGGAATCCAAAGTCCGGAAGTGGAGAGCCTCCCACCCAGACCTGACGCGACTTAAGCTGCCCTTCTAGTCTCTGGTGGTGGGATAACTTCAATGGGCTCATTCAAAGGCTGTGATGTCTCTTGGTGGCACGACACATTGCTCATCCATCGGCAGTTTTTTTTCATTTTCAATGGAACTAAAGTTTGGTCGACATCACTCTCATGCTAGCGCTCGGACATGGAGTCCAGGGTCTTCTCCAAACCGAATTATAGGCTGGACAAAACTTCTGAAACGAATCGGACCCGAACCAAAATGAACCAAACTGAACTGTTCTTCATAAGTTAAATACCCGAACAAGTATCTAAATCGAGAATCAATGAATTTGATTCGGTTCTCAGTTCTAGATCAAGAATCGAAAAATCGAATAAAAATCGAATTTAAATAAAATTTTAAATTTTTTATATTGAATTAATTAAATTATTTTAATTTTTTCTAACAAATTAGCAAATTAACTAGTTTAGTGATTAATGCTCCAACTCCCAATCTAAGTCCATGCCTAACTAGTACAGTCCAACCCATTTTTTCTTGTTAAATCTTATTAGTTGAACAATTTTTAATTTATTTGTGCTTGTTAATTATGCCTTTTCAATTATACTTATAAAGTTTCTTAACATGACAAGTCAAGCAATTGATGATTATATCAAATACTTGATAAGTATTACAAATTCTTAAAAATATTTAAGTTTTATAACTTTTAATTTATATTTCATTTTTTATGTAATCTACTTGAAGTAAATGAATTATTGATATGGATCACCGATGTTTTAGTATTAATATCTATTTTTTGGTATTTATATATATTGAATTAATTTTATTGGACAACTTGTTATTTATATTTTTTTAAATTGGATTACGTTAATTTGTACAGATTACGAATGAATATGTTATTAGTTGTATTTAAGTAGCGTTGATGTAAATATTAAAAAAATTAATTATGGTACGGAACCGAACAGAATCGAACCGAACGAAACTGAACACGAATGATTCCATAATTATATTTGGACTCGATGGTTTCATTTATCAAATACCAAAAAATTTTGTTTCAACTCGGTTCTGAAGAGAATCGAACCGAATCGGACCATGTCCAATCCTATCGAATTCCATACCTGCATACACAAGGTAAAGTCTATCAAACTCAGAGAACAACAGATGGAGGTGCGTACAAATATGAAATTGAAAGCAAAATATGTGAGAACCAATTCTCAGTAGGGATAAATCCCTCATCGCTCATGGGCGCGGGCTGAGACTTCAATAACTCATCCAAATCAAAATCTATATCCGTATGCACACAATTGAGTTTATCAGGCAAAAAAAAGAGAGAGAATAACAAGTAAGAATATGTACAAGTGTAAAAGTACAAGCAAGAAAAGAGGACTTACCGGTAGATTGATCGATTCCCACTATCAACATATTCTTCATAATCAGAACTGAACCTAATTCGAGTGCAAGAGGTAGTGCATCAATCACTTGATGGATTCACACTCTTAGAGGAGTAGTAAGCTCGACCTGATTATTGAATAGGCGAATTTGAGGATGTTTCCAATTGGTGTTGAAAGGGAATTGACCATCGGAAGGTCGAACAAAGAAGAATCGAGATTTTCACTCGTTGTTGGAATTCCTAAATTTGGGAAAGTTCAAGGGAACTCTAGAGGTGAAGAAAACAAAGGCATTATACTAAACTAGCTCGTGCATCTCAAAGACGTACCTAAAGAGGTTTACTGAGAGTGGGATCTTTTTGCTAAGGTAAATGTACAAGAAATACAACGCCTTCCTCCACGCGTTAGGGTTTATTTGACTAGGGGTGA
This sequence comes from Fraxinus quadrangulata, assembly GCA_903798255.1. Taxonomy (NCBI): domain Eukaryota; kingdom Viridiplantae; phylum Streptophyta; class Magnoliopsida; order Lamiales; family Oleaceae; genus Fraxinus; species Fraxinus quadrangulata. The sequence continues at coordinate 13,506 of CAIGRB010037803.1, forward strand.
GGTGAAATTCATTAAAAATTGAGACAAAATGGATGGATGGGGAATCGAAAGCTACTGTCCATTGTACACAACAATCTCGCGAGGATCATACCCTGAAAGCCTTTCTTTAGGCCTAGGGGCTCTATATATATAATTTTCAATATGATTGAATTTGCTAAGTGATTTTTTCAATTTAAGTGGGGAATTATAAAGGCTATAGCATTTTGGAATCTCAAGAACCACCACCTCGCCTGTTGGATCTCATCCAATTTCCAAGTTTTGGTTTAAAGACTTTTTTGAATCAATGTTTTTTTGGGAGAACTTGATTGGAAAACATGAGACGGACTATCAGAGTTGATAAGTGTAGTTTCTACACTTATTTAAGGTCCTAAATGATGATATTTTACTATTTTTTAGATAAAATACTACCTAACTTGTGTTGTATTTCATTTTGTAGGTAAAACTCAATGTTTGATGAAGAATTGGAGAAAAGAATGCAAAAATGACGAATAATGGCTCAATTGTATCAAATACAAAGTTCGGGGACTGAAATGCAAATACTCAAAAGTTACGTCAAACCTCACGATGAAGGTTTGAGAGTTTTAAGCATCGATTGGATGAGGAAAGAAGCTAAATGGATTAAATATAGTCAAAGTATTATCACATATCAATTTCCAGTCGAAAAAGTTATGCTTCGGATTTTTAGGCTCACATTGAGACCCAATGTTGGCATAGCAAACTTTTGAATTGGAAAATTTATATTTCTACAAGAATTATAGCCCTTAGAGTTAGCTTTCCAATGTACTTTGAATCACCTCAATCGGATATCAGGAGTGAAAGTTATGACAAAACTATTGAGAATTGTTCAGCTGCCGAAAATTAGCGCCACATATCAAGGCGCGTGCCTTAGGTTGCTGATAAGTGTAGTTTCTACACTTATTTAATGTCCTAAATGATGATATTTTACTATTTTTTGGATAAAATACTACCTAACTTGTGTTATATTTCATTTTGTAGATAAAACTCAATGTTTGATGAAGAATTGGAGAAAAGAATGCAAAGATAACGAAAAATGGCTCAATTGTATCAAATACAAAGTTCGGGGATTGAAATGTAAATACTCAAAAGTTACGTCGAACCTCACGATGAAGGTTTGAGAGTTTTAGGCATCGATTGGATGAGGAAAGAAACCAAAGGGATTAAATATAGTCCAAGTATTATCAAATATCAACTTCCAGTCGAAAAAATTATGCTTCGGATTTTTAGGCTCACATTGAGACCCAATTTTGGCATAGCAAACTTTCGAATTGGAAATATTATATTTCTATAGGAATTATAGCCCTTCGAATTAGATTTCCAATACACTTTGAATCACCTTAATCAAATATCGAAAGTGAAAGTTATGATAAAAATACTGAGAGCTACGCAACTGCCAGAAATTAGGCGAGGCGCGCGCCCTCGCCTGCAGGAGAGGCACCGCCCCAGACCAAAATTACCTCGTTTGAAGCTGACCAAACCCCTAAGGCAAGGGCCCTAGGTTGCACTAGGTGTGCGCCTCAAGGCTAAAAGGAATAAAATCCGTTTATCATTATTTTTGTTTTGGTAATAATTTAATACAATCATTTTGTCATCCTTTAAATACAAAACTCGACAAGAACGTGGGAGACCTCCATTCGACCTAAATTTCATCATATTCTACATATTTTGGAAGCGAAGAATAAGTCTATACATCAATTCAAGGTGAATCATACAAGGATTTTGAAGATTCATAGCCCGGTTTTAAGATTTGAGCAAAAAACGTGGATTTCTCATACTTATTCCATCTTTCTTATTTCTGGATGATGTTTTTCCAATTATTCTTGTGTAATTTAATTATAAGAATGTTAGATTAAGTTTTTATTTGTATTGGACGGATGATGAAACAATTTGATTTCTAGTTTTTAATTCAAGACTTGTTATTTTTAGTTTAATTCTTGCGTTGTGATTCTATCTACATGCTTTTTCATATTGTTTTAATGTTTGCGTTAGGGCAATAAGTTGCTTATTCTTAGTGTTGAAAAACTCACAATTGGTAGAACACTGTAGATAAAACACATGAAGAATAAATATTAGGAATAGTAATTGTGAAGTATGCGATCGAGTGTGATAATCCTATGTTTCAATGCATGTTTATCATATGAATACGGACTAAAAATATGATCGTGTCATGATCAACATAAGTTTGTTATATCTTGGAAAAGAATAGTAAATAAAAGTTGAATTATCGATCGTCACAAATGCAATGATTGAATTAATTATTGCAAGTTGAGAATTGAATTCTAAAGTCAATTAGTGGAATCGGAAATCCAATATATTCATTCACATCTGATTTAAGTACCACATTTTCATTGCTTTCGTAGTTTTAGAACATAGTTAACGAAAAATCAACCATATTTTATTATTGTTGCGAAGTTAGATATATCCGATATACTAAAATTGTACCTTATTCTCTATGAGACGATACTCACTCATCATAATTATCACTTGTACAACCCTCCGGACGCAGGCGCCCCTCTAATAGGGGGCCGTCAAGTGACGTTTTGTCAAAAAAGTTGTCAAACTTTTAGGTACAAGTAAAATTTTTGATATTTTTTAGATAAAGCTAATAAATTAATATTATGATAAAACTTTATTTAAGATATTAATGAATAAAATTCTTGCTTGTTCAAGAGTACCAAGAAGAATATTGATTGTATAAAGTTGTAATTCTCCAAGAATAATAATTCTATATAGTCAAGAATATTGATGTCTAAATTGCTTATTTATAAAAAATAATATAATATTCTTATATAATTTGTACTTCTCCAGAAGTAATAATATAACATTTTTTTGGAATATTTCGAAATAATATTCTTCTAAATAGGAATGATCTACCGAGAACTGGTATTCATCTTATGTTAAGTATCGGTGACGTGTCATATAAATTTATTGGTGAATTTTAAACTTAATTCAAATGTTGAGGCCACCATAAATTTATCCATCAATGAATTTATATAATACGTCATCAGTGCTTAACATAAGATGAGTATTGATACTCATTAGATCATTCATATTCTTATATATTGACACAGACTAGCAATTTACATTCAACCAAACAAATATATAAATAACAATACCGTACTTTCTTTCAGGATATGTATCTTAGTTTATAAATTTGCAATTACATCTATTCATGAGATTAAATCATATGATATTTTTCATAAAATAGCACAAGATAATATTCCTAGAGAATTGAAACTTTTAAATTTATGCTATTCTGGAGCAATAACATAATATTTTTTAAAAAAACATTAAGTTTATAAAGACGCTCTTTACAGTGGCGGGCTCAGCACCCGGTCGGGGGGGCGGCCGCCCGTGCTGGATTCCGCCGGATGAATTTTTAGGAAGAATAATTGAAGATGGCGCTGCTGTCGCGCTGGTCTGTCTTCTCCAGTTGCTGGTTTCTTTCTGTTCTTTTTTTTTGTTATAACTTATAAGATTGGGCTCAGCCCAGCCCAACACTCTTTTTTTAAGAAAATTTTGGATTGGTTGGTTGGGCAATTTTTAGACAATTCTTTTTCTTTTCCTTTCTTTATTGGTTTGGGCCATTAATTCATGGGCTTAATACTTAATATATATACATCTCAGCCTAGCAAATGCATTTGGTCTCATTTCCTCTTCAGCTTTCAAGATCAAGAGAAGACGTTGCTACTCCTCACGCATGTCGTGCCTTCGCTATCGAGTTCCGCCACAGGCCTACCGTCTTCTCCACCACCATCGACCACCGGTTTGAATGCTGCTGCGACCGGACGCCTTTGCCGACTCGCCGTGAGGCTTGTGACCCATGAGTTTTATCATTTCTGTTCTACCCATCATTTTTTTTTGTTTTTGGTGTTATTATCCTTTTATAAGTTTTGAAATCATGATTTTGTGATAGTTTTCAGTTTGTTTGAAATATGATTAATGAATTGAAATTGGGGGATTTGATTTGGAATTAGGGAAAATTAAAATTGAAATTGGAATTTGAATTTGAATTGGATTTGGAATCGGGGGAAAATAAAATTGGAGTTGGAATTGGAATTGAAATTGGATTTAGGGTTTGGAATTGGGGGAAAATAAAATTGGAATTGAGATTGGAAATGAGAGCCTCTAGCCCTCTTTTTGAGAGCCAAGAAAACCAGTCCATGGCCTATATGTTGTGTGTGAAATGAAATGAGAGTGTTTGGTTTAAGGTTTGGAATTGGGGGAATTGGAAATTTGGATTTGGTATTGGATTTATGAATTTGGCACTTTTCACTTCTAATTTTTAATATTATTTAATTAAATATTAATAAACAATCTCGCTATTACGAAGCGATTGTCGACGTTGACCGGTCAACGTTCGCCCGAACTGAACTTCAATGCTGGGTTCGCCATTGGCTCTTTAGGATGAAAATACTCCTCTATGATATTAATTTGTGTTAAACTGTCTTCTTCAAAAGTAATAAAACAATATTGTTTTGAGAAATTGTTATATCTTAATTTTTGCTTCTATAGGAGCAACGAAATAAAATTCTAATAGAGTAATGATAATTAAAAATAACCAAGTATTCTTCTAAAATATTTATTTTAAATATATTCTTCCAAGAACAATAATACAATATTTTTCAAAAATATTGATATATAAAAATTATGCTTACGCGAAAGCAATAATGTAATACTCTTATAAAAATTAATCAATATAGTTATACCATTCAGAAGTAAAGGAACAATATTGTTTTAAATTATTAATTTGTATAATTCATGATTCCTAAAAAAATAATAAAAACAATATTCTTCAAGAATATTGATATTTAATAGTTTATGCTTATTCGAGAGCAATAGTTAAATCAAAGGATTTATCAGATTTAAAAAAAAACTTCATAGATTCAATATATATCAAATCCTACAAAATACAAAAAAATAAAAATAAAATAAAAAATAAAATTTCAAGAATAATGATATTTAATAATTTAAGCTTCTTCGAGAGCTATAGTTAAATCAAAGGATTTATCATATTTAAAGAAAAAACTTTATAGATTCAATATATTTTAAATCCTACAAGATGCCAAAAAAAAAAAAAAAAA
>CAIGRB010037814.1:9784-35136 GCA_903798255.1 Fraxinus quadrangulata
CTTGAATTTCTTGTATTGAGAAATGAAGTTTTTTGAAGATGTATATAATATTTTAATGAACTAACGTATACAAGCTAAATTTTATTGATTTTTTAAAACAAATTTTCTATTTAAGAACTTATTTTAGTTTGCTTAATATTCCCAAAATTGATGACAAAATCGACCCAAAGATTTTTTGGGTTCATTGGGCCGTAGACAATGAAAGCCCAAACCTAAACTTATCTTCATTTGAATACTTTTTTAATTCCCAAAACACTATGGGTAAGGGCTTAGTACATAATTACAAACTTTATTTAACGTAATCGGAAACATTGTTTCCTAGAGACGGACCCAAAATACGGATACACTGAAATTTGACCAAGGCAATAAATAATGAAACCAACAAGAGAGTTAGGGAGAGTTGTTTGTATTGTATTGAGAAAGAAGTATACAAATTTCAACTTGTCTAGTTACAATTACACCTACCTCTATTTAGGGGTGATAGTGAGCCAAGCTTAGACACACGAGGTCCACGATCCTACGGAAGACCCGAGATCAAGATCGAGATCGAGATCGACTCATATTCTCAAATTAGGCTTGGTTCGACCATTTAGCCAATAGGTCCACGAGCCCCTCACCTCGTAGAAAAAAGGTGTCCGCCTTGATTCATGACTCGTCTCAAAACAATCTCGAACTATCCATGGATCGAGTTGGGACGAGTTGAACCCATAAATGACTCAACCCGTTTGTCACCCTTAGAGCTAAATGAACTATAGTCTTAGGTATCTAGATACCAAAAACAAAAGGTCGAATACTCAAAAGTCTCAAATACCATATTAGTCATAGATTTCTAAGTTCGATCGTCATTTTTCTTCGTGAATATCCTCTTCTTAGCTTGACCAGCTTAGCATTATTGTAACATCCAAATTCAAAACATAGGGTAAAAAATAAAAATAAAAAAAATCTTTCACAATTTACAGGCTAGATGGCTATGCACTCACTCACATGTCTAAAATAAACAAACAATTCTTGCTGTATGAACAATGAACATAGACACTACAAATCAATTTCCAGTTCACTTTCAAACAAGAAAGATCCTAACAACAAAAGAATTAACAAAAACTTTGTACTAAGAGTCTCATTACAGCAAAGCTAAAATACCTTGGCAAGGCTGACAGCAAACTCACTATATATTCTTTAACTGGAGAATCATTAAACACGTCGTACAAATTTATATATATATATGTGTGTGTGTGTGTGTGTTCTTCGGTTTGATTAATGATTACTGGTGTTGAGAGTTGTGGTTTGCCAGTTTGAAGTATATTATTTTATAGCTTAATGATAAGTTCTGTAAACAGCTTATTTTCAGATGAATAAACAAGTATATAATTTATATGTTCAATAAAAATGTGACAAAGAAGTTGGGGAGATGAAAGTGATAGAAATTTTAAGCAAGAACTACATGGCCCAATTGTTGAATTGATATGCTCGACTTGACGGAAGCTTATAGGAAATAATAAAATCTCACGTGAAAATTCAAACTTGTTGATTTGCTCACCAATGTCAAGAAAGAGAATCTAGATAATGATGAAAATTAAAAAATAATGAAGAAAAGTAATATTTCTTATATCAATAATTAATCCACAACAAATGAAAATAAAATTCGAATTTATTTAATAAACTAAAAATAGCAAGAAAATCAAAATTTACTTATTGGGCCATTTCTACTCAAGATCGACCCAAACTTCTTTAAAAACAAACACTTTGAAACTTTATTTTTATTGACGTCGATCCCACTTTTTCATGAAATCTTCTTCTGTCTATACCGCATCAGTAGTCCTTCTCAAACACGTCAAGGGTGTGCATCTTTTTTCACCATATGCGCCTATGTGTCCATGATTGTTGATTGGGTTGTCAAATCTCCAACAAATTTAATCAATTTTAAGTTAATCTTCACTCAATTAGCAATTTCAATGATTGAACAAAGAGTAAGTAATAATTGTTAGATTCCAATATGTCCTCTTAGTTGATCATGTCGTATTAGTGGGTCCAAAATAGTTGATTAGCATATTTTCTTTTGTTTTCTTTTTTTATTAGTTAAGCTATTAATTGTTGTTTTGTAGGAAAAATTTGAAAACCGAGTCTTAGTGGGGTCTTAAGGTCATAAGAACGATACCCCCCACCACTAAATATTATCCAACATCTTTCGTCGGAGATCTTAATCGACTTATAAGGTCCAATTCGGCAAGAGTTTTTAAAAAATCAAATGCTATTTCTGATATTAAGAAGATGCTTTTAAAAATATTGAATAATTTTCTGAAAGTGTTTTATCTGATCAGAATAATTTATAAGGAAAATTAATTTAAGATCGGTTTTCTACAAAAAAAAAAAAAAAATTAATTGTTGTTTTGTAGGAAAAATTTGAAAACCGAGTCTTAGTGGGGTCTTAAGGTCATAAGAACGATACCCCCCACCACTAAATATTATCCAACATCTTTCGTCGGAGATCTTAATCCACTTATAAGGTCCAATTTGGCAAGAGTTTTTAAAAAATCAAATGCTACTTCTGATATTAAAAAGATGCTTTTGAAAATATTGAATAATTTTCTGAAAGTGTTTATCTGATCAGAATAATTTATAAGGAAAATTAATTTAAGATCGGTTTTCTACAAAAAAAAAAAAAAAAAGAAGTCCCCTCAAATCGTCCCTAAATATTATCCAACGACTTTCATTCACTAAGTTATTTTTGCATGTTCGGCCTTATTAGCATTTTTTTGTGGGATTTAAAACGGGATTAAAGGCAGCTTTGCAAAGAATACGGAAAAACTGTTATTAATAGACTAATTACGGTCATTAAATTACGAGCATGTGACTTCCAAAATTTTAGGTTCATGCATATTGTCACATATTAAACTACCAAAACTTAAATTAAGGGGATATTTATAAAAGAGTCCCTAATCCATGATATTGGTGTATTTGAATTCTCAATCTTTATATCATAAAATTTGAGCTACTACCCATTTAAGATTGTGACACCTTGAGTCCTTAAGCTTATATTTGAATGGAGTAAATAGCACAAAATGTTCATCCCTTTCCATGACATTGTGCAAAACATTCCTACCTTTCATTTTTTGGCATTTTCACTCCTATTTCAACGTTTCATTGCAGAAAAAGTCATTTTCACCTATTTTTTAGTAAAATGACAAATATGATCTCCTATATAAATAAAACAAAAAAGAAAAGAAAAGAAAAATAAAGAATAAAATGCAATCTTACTTATAAACTTTTGAAAAAATGCAAATGAGTCCAAAATTTATTTAAATATTAAAAGAAACAAAAAAACTCTCTCCTCTCCTCCGCCTCCCTCCGCCCCGCCACCATCATCGCCAAAATCATCGGAATTTCACCGCGACGATGGCGGGGGAGAAGATTGTCCCACCCTACCCAACCCAATCAAAACCAAAAAATTGTCCCCTTACCCATCCAGCCACCATTGACCACCACCACCACCACCACCACTCCCCTTACCCAAACCAACCAACCATCCTAACCCCATGGTAGGGACTTTAACATACCCAGCAGGCATGTTTCTGTAACTCCTTCACATTTATTTCTNAATCAGAACCAGAAAATTCATTGCATGTTACCATCGACCACGTTAAATTTGTTTACAAATTCACCGTCCCCAGCCTATGCGATTAGCATTCAAGAAGAACTCTAGTATCTGTATCTTTTTAAAAGTCCCAACTTAGGAGACGAAATGGAGAGATGGAATTTGTAACGAGTGGTTGCGCATCTCTTTTTGCCAATAATTTCAACTGTTCACAAAAAATCAACAGCCTTTTATGCTTCTAGTAGCTGTATCTATTTTCTGATTGTTACTGTGTGTAGATATTGGGGAAAATTGTGGGTGATGGTGATGGAGGCTGACAAATGAAGTGGTCATATGGGCTGTTTGTGTGGTTGCGACTGTGGGTTTAGGAAAAATATGGAGCAATGACTGGAGAAGAGTAGAGATTGAACGTGAATCTAGAATTGGGCAAAGAAGCGGGGGACGATTATGAAGTGGGTTGAGTATTGTGGTTGGCTGATGAGGTGTGGTTGATTGGTTGGCTAATTATTGTGGTTTTAGCAAGTGGTGGGGGGTGATCAGACACCGATGTGTTGGATTGGGTAGTATGTGGAGTTTGAGGCAACGATGGGCTGGTGGCGATGACGATAGACAACTAGTGGCGGTGGCGACAAAAAGCTGATGGCGGTGGCGACAGGCACTTGGTGGCGATGGTTTTAGGTAAAAGGCTAGATAAGAGTGGGGGTAGAAGGGGATCAATTTTTTATTTTTGATTTAATTAGTAATATCATAAATATAATTGTATTTTGTGGGAAATGTGATTCAACTAAAATATCCCTTACCTTTGAAAGAGTTTTTTTTTGTTATTTTTAATATTTTCATAAATTTTGGACTCATTTGCCTTTTTAAAAAAGTTTATGAGTAAGCTTGTAATTTATTTTTATTCTTTATTTTTTTATTTTTTGTTTTATTTATATAGGAGGGTATATTGATCATTTTACGTTAAAAATATGCAAAAAATGACGCTTTCCGCAATGAAACGTTGAAATATGGGTGAAAATGTCAAAAAATGAAATGTATGAACGTTTTGCATAATGACATTGAAAGGTATGGACGTTTTGTGCTATTTACCCTATTTGAATGTGAAAAATGTTGGATTCATCGCACGTAAAATACTTTTCGAGAGTAAAATGAAAAAACGAATTATATACGAAAAATTAAATAGAAAGTGAGAGAAAACCAATCATTTGTGACCCATCCAATCTCGTACCTAAAAAGGTCGCATTGTCACTTGTCCCCGCACTAGGGGAACACACTTATTCCACTCGGAATTATGCTAAATATACATTTCATTGTGTTCATTCTATTGTATTTCAAAAGGTGTTGGGTGAGAAAGTGTATGTTTTCTTAAAACTATTCAATCATATAATGATACATGGTATAATGTCAAAAATTATCTAAATAATGATGTACATGTACTATGATTGTTCCACTCGCCCCCTATTTGTTAGGGATGGCAACTTGATGTGGACGAAGTAGGTGGCCAGACAATTAAGGAGACGAATGTGTAATTGAGTTTGATTTAGCCACTATATGGTACATATTTTTTAAATTTATCTTCAATCGCATTTTTCAGTAAAATAAATTTGTAAGACTCATAACATTTTTCTACTTTTTAATTACGAATTCTTTAAAAAAAATTCATTTTTCGCAAAAATTATTCTGAAAAACTGTACATCAAACCAGTCCTTAATCTTCTATCTAGTCTATTTTGGATTTAATAAAATATTAAAATTATTTTCTTGTCAACTAAACTTTTTGACTTTTTGGAATATCTATAAGTTGGAGACCCCCACTATTTATTTACCTAGATTAAAGTATTTTATGCTCATAATTACCTGTAATTTACATCTATGGCTTACCTAATCGTATAATTTTGCAGATTCACAATTAGAGATGTCCACATCATTTTAGGTGGAGAATTTAAGAACCCTTTATTTCTTATCAACCATCACAAAATAATACCTTTAAGAAACCCACTTTCTAAACAAATTTCGTAAAGATTCATAAAATTTTGATACGCACAGTTATACGTAATTTTATAAGAACGGAAAATGTAATTACACTTTTATCTAACAAAAGTTTTATAGCGGTAAGTTCGATGCCACCTAAATTAACGATGATCGTTACAAATGACGAATAACATTATTCAATTCGAATTGCTTAAGTCATACCCATATCTCAAAAAGAAAAATCAAATCTACTTGGAATACAATATTAATAAGTGGTTTCTTCTAAAAAAAAACTCAGAAAGGTCAAATGACAAATATGCCCTCTCCCTACATTCCCTCGAAACAACTCCATGACCCGCAAAATAACGGAAGCGTAAACGGTAAGCGCTCAATTCTCTAGGAGCCAACGGTCAGCTTCCTTTTCCCCTGTCGGCCGTTAGTACGGTAACAATCAGAGTACCATTATCGTAAATCTAACCAAATTCAAGTCCACTTGGAGAAATTTCAATTCTTTATAGAGCACACAGTAATAAAGATGGAAAATAGGGTAAAAAAATGAAGTAATTTTCAAATTCTGTATTGCTTCTTCACTTTCTTTATGGTTAAGCAAACACAGCTTCATCAAAACCCTACTCCACTTTGTTCATCACAGAGTATTTACAAAGGTGAAGAAAAAGAAAAGAAAATCTAATCCAAAAGCTATACGATCGCCAAACAGCCACAGCAGCTTCGTAAAATTATCTTTCTAATTAATTGCTTAATTAATTTAACTCCACTGATGATCTCCCCGACTGTTCGAAAACTCGTCGGAGAGCGAGTTGAGGAGGTCCGGGAGTTCAAGCGACTCGCCGCCGGTTCGAAGAGCCTCCAGCACCCGTTCAAAGAGGAACACATGGCAGGGGATCCGGAGCACGCCTTTCTGCTCGTAGCCGTACTCTTGCGCCGATTTGTTGAGTAGCTTTACGAAGATAGGGTGATTCAAGAGCTCAGCGCTCACTACAAATCGTTCCATTTCCTCACCGACGTAGACCGGCAGGTGACCCTGGGGCACTCCGCCGGACTTCTTTCGGAAAGATTCCAATCGACGAGTCCTCACCGCCCTGGATTGCGACCGCAAAAGACAATACTGCGAAGAATCAGCCACTCTAGATAGCCTTCTTATCAACTTCTTCATTTTTGTTGGGGAGAGAGAGAGAGAGAGAGAGAATGAGGCGTGAGAGAGCGAGAGAGGAGAGTGGTATAAATATAAAATATAGGAGGTGAAGGAAAGGGTATTGGAAGGTACAGATAGGCGTACTTGGCAGGTACAATTATTGTTGTATTTTTTATTTTTGTACGCTTTACAAAAATGTTTCTTTGATTAATTTATTAAAGTGGGCCTATATATTATAAAAAATAAAACATTTTCTCTTTGAAATAATGATTAATTTGGAATTCATTGAGAAATTTCAAAAATTCATTTTTTTCAAAACTCATTTTCAACTACATATTATTCAATAAAATAATTTTACAGATAAATCGAAATTTTTCCTTCTTTTTAACCACACATTCTCCTAAAATTACTGTTCTAAAATTCCTTTTTTTTTTTTTCTCAAAATAGGACTCAAACAAGGGCTTACTAGGAATTTTTCTGAAATTATTCTCTTTTTGTATTTGACGTGTCATTTTTTTAGCCAACGCCGGTTTACATAAAAATGAGGGTTTTTAAATAGATTTTGATAAAATATGTGATTGAAAAGTTATTATTTCGCTTTTATAATTGAACCAATGAGGACTTAAAATCTTTTTATTTCACACTTACGAATAAAAAAAATTAAATTGTTTGTAACTCGACAACAACAATATGCAATCCCCTTGTTCGTTGGGGATTAAAATGAGATTTTTAGTAAAATTTGATAAAAATTATTGAAATCTGTGGTTAAAAAATTATGAATCATATGAAATATACAGTTAAAATTGTTTATTAACTTTAACGTAAATTAAAATTTGAATTTTAATCCTACCACCTAATGTATCCATAAAATAGTGATATAGCAATTACTTTAAAAAGGAAAAAACTGATTAATCTTACCTAATAGTCAAAAGCTTCAATTGTTAGCAGTCTTGAAAATTTGCATAAACAACATAAAATATTGACAAAATTTCTTTAGCAGTCTTCAAAAATTGCATTAACCATTAGAAAAATTGATTAGGTGAAAAGACGACGACGCATTGAGTGAGACTAACCGAGAGAAGAAACAACAAGAAAGCGTTCCATATCAATTTAAAGAATTATTTATCTTTTGACTGTGTACGTAATTTTTTGAAAAGAAAAGGACTGCATAAATTAAATAATCTGCCTGCCATAATTTAAAAAATGTATGCTTTTTTTTTTTTTACTGTAGAATTTCCCTAACCAATAACTCAAAAGAGTCCTGGTTTCGAAATAAGGGATTGTTCGACAAAAATTTTGATAAAAAAAATAATGAAATGTTTGATTGAAAAGTTAATGTAAATTATAGGTCCCATAGAATATATAATTAAAATTAATTTTTGACTCTAAACGGTAAATTCGAGAGTGGACCGTGGAATTAATTAATTAGGAATATAGATGGTTAAGGTGGCACTTCTTAATTCATGCATACAACTATCTATAATAGGATGGGGTTACCGTAAGACTCGAATTAAAATTCTCATTGAAACTATAAAAAAGTTGGTAACGTCACTCGATAGACATGTATGTTACGGGACCATGTAGAATTGAATGATGAGAAAATATTAGTAGGGGCCAAGTACTCCACTGGCCCTCTCCTCCTTCCGCACACCGTTCGTCGCTAAATATTCAACCTAGACCCAAAAATACAAAAAGTATATATATATAATGTTCAAACCTAGACCCACCCTCCCTATTAGCCACATGATTTTGCTACTTGTATATTAAAAAATGTACATAATTGATTACATAATATAATGCGGAGGGAAAAGATTCAATGAAAAAGTTTAATTGTATTTTAAATTGATATATGGTAGAGTGTCGTGTGGCGTTATGTAATTTATTATTTAAATTTTGATGTAAATGTAGTAAGATCCTTAATAAAAAATTAACTATGTGGAAAGTAATTTTAGCATTAACTAGAAAGAAAGGAGATTGGGATAAAATAAAAAGGGAAAAATGAAAGGGACAAATGCTGAAAACGTTGAAGGCGTGATTGCCGGCCGCCTGCCCCCTTTTTCTCGTTGGCCTTTGGTTTTATCCATATTCCATTTTAGTACTGCTAACGTTATCAATTTATTTAAACCCTTTGTCTACGTCCTACTTTCCGCCTTTTACCTATTCGTCGAAAATTAGATTTTTAATAAATTTTGATAAAAAAATAAAATGGATGAATTATGTGATTGAAAAACTAAAAATAATTGTGGATTTTATAAAATGCGCGATTGATGAATTCAGAGGAAAAAAATGAATTTTAAAAATTGAGATCAAACAAGGTCTTAATTTTTCCTCCTCTTTACACGCCATCTCTCACATACGCATTTGTAGACAAAATTTTGAGATTCGACGCGAGCACTAATAAGAGAGGGACCGATTTAGTTCTTGACTTGTTTTTAACTTGTTGCATATTCGTGTTAATTTCAAACTTTGTTGTAGACTAAAAATTACGCTAGTAGGATGCAGACGTGACAGCCTATTGTCGATAAAAGTGACGTCACATATTCTCAAATTTGAGACGTAACTCATGTTTATAGTTGTAAAACTTACTCAATCGAACTTTCAACCCGATTATGTCCCAGTTTTATAGCCATTATTTGAAAGAATGATGTTTTGAATAATGAATTTTTATAGAATGCGACGTTAAAAAGTAGAATAAAATTTTGGATTTACATATGAAATATTTTATTATGTGAATTTGTGATTGAAAATGATTACGAAAATTAAAGAATTTTATTTTAAAGGAGACAGATATGGGATAAGATAGTTGATCTTATCAGATAAAGAGGGGAAGGATATTGTTGTTTACCCTTTAAATTCTTTTACATATGGCTTTATGCTTTTAGCAAAAGTAAAATATAAATTATAATATTCTCTCTCTTTTTATCATATGTAAAATCAACTTGCTAGCAGCCAATTCCTAATCCTTTTCCACTTTACATTTCGATTTTCCCAAGATTTTATAGAAAATTACGATCGTTTGAAAATTCTATAAACTATATTCCGTACCAAAAAAAAAACATGAATCTCGTTTCAAGGTCCTGTACGCAAATCAGCTAGAGTTTTCAAAAAGTTAACAGGTAACATTATTATTTTTCTCATTTCTATTGCTTGTTTATACACATTTTCACACCCGAAATTGTTGATTTTTTACGATATGTCATTTGATAATGGAGACCATAGGACGTGTGCTGACCAAATCACGAGCGATGTAGAAATGGTAACGACCATAAGTGGAATAAAAAATGATAGAATGTATATTATTTTTGACGTTTGATGTATTGTGAAAAAGTGAGTGAAAAGAAAATTATTATTTTTTTGAACCGTCAAATGTGACAAATTGTGAAATTTGGTGTACACAACAATGTAAGAACTGAAGTGGAATTCACCCTAGGATTATCTCAAAATTATGTCCATTTGTCAGCCACGTGCCCTAATCTCCAGCTCAAAAAGGATTGAAATTGAATCTGAATTGGAAATTGATTCCAGGTTTCTACTTAACTCTCTCCTAAAGTAAAGATTTTGAATTTAAATTTTGGAGGACCTAATAGAAATTTATAAGGGACAAGATGGACAAAGACTTTCCCAAAATGAACATTGTCTATGATATAACGATTTGAACACAAAGAGTTAAATCGTTACATTAAATATGTAAGCACGTTTCATGAGGTATCGTACAACATAAAAAATAATTAGATTTATTGGTTTTGATACTATTTAATTTACTCATTCAAAAATAATGTGACGGAGAAGCAAGAGTAGTTATAGGGTTCTTTTGGTGGGACTTCTACTTCTTGTAGAAAGCTTCCTCATTGATTTCAATACTATTTAATTTCCTTAATCGAAAACAGGGTGATGGAGAAGCAAAAGTAAGTAGTTGTAGGACTCATTTAACAGAACTCCAGCTTCTACTTTTTAATTTTCATAAAAGAGTTTCCTAATGAAATTATTTTAAGTCAATTTTCTCTAAAAACTCTTCTAATCAGATAAAATATTCAAAATTTATTCAAACAAGTTCAAAAATAACTTACTAGTTTCATAAATAACTCTTGACTTCTCAAAAGTCTTGTCAGACGAACCCATAATTATTTTTCGAAACATAAAGAGTAATGTTATTCATCACTATTGGTGTTTTAACACCGGTATATGTGACATCACTTGTATCATTAAATTACAAATTCAATTAAATACAATAATTTATGATTTATCTATTAAGATTTATCACATGTTGACGTCTAAATTGATATTCTAACATCACTATTAGACGACAATGTCACGACATTATTCAAACATGGATGCCCCATGCTTGTTAAATGTGATGATGAGTGCACATGCATCTTGATAAATGCGATGAGCAGTGCACCCATCACAACCAGATTCAATGGGTGCCAATGTTCGCTAGTTTCAGTAAACCCAGCTGGATAATTGCAGAGTCCACACGGCGGAGATTGCGTTACTTTCATGCACATAATTGGTCATCACGTACATGTCCAATTACTCATCCGAATCACATGATCGACCGTTTTATCGACACTCAACCAATTTTTTTTTTTTATCCCTGGACGAAGCCATTGTTTGATGGTCATTATTTTCAACAAACAATGTTTTGAATAGTAATTTTGAGAAAGACGTGTAGCTAAAAAATAGGAATTTTTTTTAAATTTATGTATATAATATTTAATAGTATGAATGTATGGTTGAATATGAGTATGTAAAAAAAGTTTGAAAATAATGTTTTGTCGAATATGTGCCAAATAGAGAACTCGTAAATCGTTTGTTTGGATCGTCACAAATCAAAGTATCGAGTTTGTGTAAACTCAATATGAATAGCTAGTTAAACTACTGATTCGATGTTAAAAACTAAAATATACCTTTGATTTAAATTGTCAATCGTCTAAACTCTTTTTTTCTACATATTCATTTTCAATCACACTTTCACATAATATTCTGCACGTAAATTCAAATTTTTTTCCTACACATTTTTTGAAAAATCACTATTCAAAACTCAATTTTCCTAAAATAATGAATGTTAAACATAGGTTAGCGTAAATTGGGATACCTGGGTATAAAAAAAAAAGGGTAGATCATTTAATTAATACTCTTCAATGACACGATTTTCTTCCTTCACAATAATTGTAATTTATTTCGAATAATAAAGAACGTCTATTGGGTGCACGAAATTTTAATTTTACAAGGGCCAATGCCGTAACATTTCGTATGATCCGTACGGTCCAAGTCGTACTGCAAAAGCACCGACCGGACCCTAAATAATTCCTATTTTAATTTTAATATTATTTAATTAAATAATATAATATTTTAAATGGGAAGAAAAGTGGGCTGCAGTGATGGACATGACATGGATATCCACCAGGTCTGGCCCAGTGTCGGCCCATCCGTTACACAACAACCATAAAAGCAGCGTCTTTTTATTACATGGCAGGTAATGAAAGAAAAGATGCCTCTTTGTTTCTAGAAAAACTCCACAACTTGTAACTTGCCACTACGGCACTACCTTTTTGAAATCAGATTATCTCTTATTTATTTATTTTTATCTTAAAAATAGGGTATTTATAAATTTCCCTTCAAGATTTGGGGCATTTCTATCATTTAGAGAATATGACAGATGACAGATCCCTATTAGTTGCTTTTTAATTAATTATGCTATGAATATCACGTTTTATTTGTTGGCCGACATGAATTGTATTTAACAGCCTATAGCTAACCTAGATGAAGGAATGGTTTGTTAAGTTGGTGCGAACCATTTTATATTTCTATTACTCTGTGTGATCATAAGCTTAGTGGACAGTAAGCTAAGTTCACGGATTTGAGTTATGAAAAGTACCTATGGGGCTCGCTTTGTTCTTCTCTTGGTTGAATATCAACATTAATTTAATCAAGTTTTACACAAGACGTATAAAGAAGTTGTTGAATCGAAACATTTTAATCAAAGAAAAGAAGTTTTTCTAGTAGTTTCAAGTGATGCTGATCGATTTCGTATGTGATAGCGTTTAACTGATTAGCAAGTCATTCAAAGAGATGGTTGGACACCTCGGACCAAGTCCCACTCTAGTGTAAGAATGAGTCAACGATTCTAAGATGGTGTAAATTATGTATTGGAAATATAGAAGAACGTTCGAGTAATAGTATAAAAGATAACTTCTCATTTATCCTGTGAATGAGGCTCCCTTTATATAGGCTTAAAAATGTGACATCGGATAGGTGTCCCTAGAACTACTCTGATTTTCGACAAAAAATATTGAAGGAGAGAGGATATGATGAAGTCGTAGATTCTATGATATGATATCACAATGTTGAGATGATTGATTTACTAATTATCGTATCTTGGATATGGCAATCGAGACATGGAAGGTGGGTTTTCTTTCTCCTTTGTCGATTGTTCTTCATCGATAAGGCATGTTGTGATTCTGGAAACAATGATAGTTCGATTTTGATGGTTTAAGTGACAAATTCATCGCCATCGTATGGCGACACGTATTTTTAGTAAAAAAATTAGTGTCGTTTCATAAAGTGAAATAAATTGGAGGTAGAAAAAGTAGGCAAACCAACCAACCTATACGTACGAATGCCCCATCTATGGACTTGACTTTTAAGAAAGTTGTCTGATATTTGTCCACTCTATCCCCCAATCATCCCTGCAACAATACTTCCGTACTGCACCATATCTTTCAATATTTTGCCTGTTTGACTGGGAGCTCCACTCCTTGATCCAATCCTATTTCTCATTGATATCTTGAAAAATTTTATTCTCATGATTGATAATTATTCAAATTCAAAATCAATAATAAAATTCGATTATCGCGTTATATACAAAATGATTGAATTTCTTTTTTTTTTTCCCTTCTAACTAGTTGAAAAAATTGAAATAGCTTTTGTCAAGTCGTGAATGACAATTTTCTCCTCAAAATTATACCAATTCTCTTATTGTAGATCGTGACACAAATGTACTAAAATCTGATTATAGATAAATCCAAAATGGGTTTGGTTTGATTACAACATTGTAGGAAGTTTTCTATTTTAATAGATTTTTTTGGTATAGTTTTAGTAGAGAGCAAGTGAAGTAGGTGAGTTGGGTTGTGACTTGAGAATTGTGCTCTGAATGTTTAGTTTGAAATTTCATGGGGGTGGATCTGCACCCACAAGACCAATTTTTCTTCATGAAATCTGAAGTGTTAGGTTAGATAATGTTTTGTGATGCTATACAATTATCTAATCTTGAATTGACGGCGAGTCAATATATGCATAACAGCACACTAAAGGTTTCCGAGAAGGAAGAGCGACCAAGTCAGTAATCAATCCGAACATTCTATCGTCAATATTTAGCAACATTTAGTCATTTTTCTACTAAACAACTCTTAAATGTCATTTAACGTTAGTATTTGATTGTTATTGTGGGTTTTTATTGTTTACTTTTATCGTTTCAAATTAAGACGCCATTAATCAAATATTGTTGAATAATGCTATATGTACATCAACCATGACAACTTGGTTGACATTCCCCTTTATGTTGAGGAAATATGTGCAATAATACGATAGATAAGTTCAAAATCAAAAGTGTAAATATTGTCATGTGGAAGAGTGTAAAGAAATGTGTAAAAGACACTATAAGTATATCAATGTTGCATATTATTTGTTCATAATATTAAAATTTACAATATTTGATCATTAGTATTTGTACCGGACATGTCCAATTTGGAGCAAGTTGACTATAATGGAAAGATGACTAAGAAGGCAAGGGTGGGTTTCATTCGAAAACAACTTGGCAATGCTTTAAGCAAGTTGGCTGCCTTGCAATTTGCAGAATATTTGTCTCATTAATTCAACCATAGCCAAAAAAAATCCATTTAGCATTAGTCCCCACGCCCTATGGGACATACTTTTGTTGAGCCATATATTTGGCCATGTACGGCCATGAAATGGTACTACTGTACTATTAGATCATATCATGTAACACGAGTGATGGATCACTCGGTACATAAATTTTATTACGATTAGCAACAAACTTAAGTAATTCAATTTTTTTCTACACAATTTTAACCAAAGGGTAAATGGTTCTTATCTCACTTATTTTGGTTTTCTTCATTCAATTAGTATTGGGGTAGCAATGAGTCGAGCTAGCTTGGCCTTTAGACACCTGAGCTCGGCTCGTCAGCTTGGCCTTTAGACACCGAGCTTGAACTCGTGGATCTCATGGACCGTACCATCATGTTTTTTTTTTTTTTGAAGAAATTAATAAAACAAATACAAAAAATGAGTTGGCCCACAAGCCGAAAAAGGAGCCAACCTCGTTTGGCTCGTGAAAAAAATTTGAACTCGACTCATGACTCTTCTCAATAAGAATTCGACTATCATGAAGTCGAGATGAGACGAGACGAGCCGAGCCCATGAACTGGCAAACAACTCAACCCATTTGATACCGCTAAATTAGTACGAAAAATAATCACAAGTTGATGTGTTTTGACTTTTGAATTGAATTACATTGTCCATATCAAAAATAAATAAATGACAAAAATGCATGTTTAGCCACTGCTTGCGAGCTATTTTTTTGGGAAGCAGTTTTTGAATAGTAAATTTTTAGAGAATGTGTGATTAAAAGGTAAGAAAAAGTTTTGAGTTTACGTAAATTTTTTTTTTTTTTTGAGAATGTATAGTTGAAAATGAGTAAAATAAAAGAGTTTTGATAGAATGATTCTCAAACAAAGGCTTAATTGGTGGGGAAAAGCCTTATGCCCCGGCTCAATGACCGGGGCATAAACGGCAGGCGCCCCTGTTTATGCCACGGTCATTGAGCCGGGGCATAAAGCAAGGCTCTAACTGGTGATGGTTAAGCATATATGATTAGGGTCCCACTGAAATCTCAAATGTCATGATTTTCATTAGTCAATATTAAAAAAAAAAAAAAAAAAATCAAACCCTGAAAACTTGCAGCCCATGGGGTGTGTACATAAGAATATTACACACTAGCATAGTGGAATCAGTGTGAAAGTAAATTTAAACTCAGGAAAAATGTCAACAATTGAAGGATGACCAACATGTTTGAAAAGACAAGATATTCTCTCCAGCTCTCGAGAGAGACAAAGGAGAGTCCAAATACAAATCCTTGCAGACTATGATTGATTATTGAATGATAAACATTTTGTTCCTTCAGTTTCTGTAATGAAACCATAACCATAACAAACTCGAGATTGAATGCAAATAACAAAAACCCTTGACCAAACAAATGAAAATGAGAGAAATATTTTTGTAAACAATAATCTATTCAAAACCATTGTCAAGCATGGGTTTCGCAGCATTAGCTGGAGAAATATATAGATCCGTAGTGCTACCTGTACTCGTTGATGTATTATAATTAGTATAACCAGCATCTGCAGTTAAGGCGTCATCAGTCGTAAATGCGGTAATATCGCTAAAATTCCAGTCAGTCAGGTATACCGGCCTTGAAGTGACAGTGGAGACCTCGGCGTCTCCACAAAGCATTTCCACCACACGAGACATTGAAGGCCATTGGGTTGGGGATGTTTGACTGCATAGAAGTGCAACACCTATCACTCTTTTCACCTCATCCTCGTTGAATGCAGATAAATTTGTGTCCATCAATTCCATTCCCCGGTTATTTTCATGCCGGTGCCAGGGCTGAAAGTGAATAATATGTAAGTTACAACAGGCGAAAGCAAAGTAAGATGGAAACCAGAAAAATATTTGAACTCTTGTATTATGCATACCTAAAAACTCATTTAAGTGAGAGTCGTAAACAAAATGATTCACGTGGATCGATTCAAGAGAAAGTAATAGAGACAGGTACCCATTCGAGAAGATATATCCGATCTTCTTCCAAACGTGAGTCAGAATTTGCTCTTCCACTGACGATCTCTAGGGCTACGACTCCAAATCCAAATACATCAGCCTTCTCCGTGAGGTGACCACGCATGGCATATTCCGGTGCAAGATACCCACTGCATGAGCAATCAGGGAAATTTCAGTAATGCACTCAACTACTTGATACTCTAATTTAAACTGCAGAAGCAACTAGATATTAAGTTAGAACAAAGTTAAAAATTATCGACCATGAATTAATTGATCTTACATTGTGCCTGCAACACGGGTGCTTATATGAGTCTTTTTGTCATCATACAGCTTGGCTAAGCCAAAGTCTGGAATTTTTGGACTGAGTTCAGAATCAAGAAGAATATTGCTTGCCTTTACATCTCTGTGTACAATTCGAAGTCGAGACTCCTCGTGAAGATAAGCTAGACCTCTTGCTACCCCCAAGCATATGTCAAAACGTGTTGGCCAATCCAAGCATAAGTTTCCGTTTCCTCCTATATCGAAGCAAAAATGTTCGATCTTCAGTATATTGGTGTTTACAAAAACATCTTAGCATGAAGCTGTACGCAAGATATAGCTTTTACCAAATAATGCTTGATCAAGACTCCTGTTTTCAAGATATTCATAAACAAGCAACCGTTTATCACCCTCAATGCAGCATCCATACAATTTTACAAGGTTTCGATGTTGTACGGCAGATATAGTGGCAATTTCTGCCACAAACTGGCTCTTTCCTTGATGGGATGCTACAGACAGTTGCTTAACAGCAACAATTCTTCCTTCCTCAAGTGTTCCCTTTTCGTCACAAAATACGTATAAAGAGCGAGAAAACAGTATTGCACTTACCAAAATAGATACACACTGAGACATGATCTGTAATAATTATAAAGAAGGAAAAGAAAACCTCCAAGAAGTATAAAAGATATATCATATATGTGATTACCACTTCGGTAGCGAAAGCACAAATCATATTATCCTTGTTTTTTCTGGTTGCGTGAAGGCCAGAGCTTGCATGTTATGAAAGAAAACACAAGGTAAAAGGGAAAAAAAATAGTTACAGGTTATCTTACATCAAACTTGTCTCTGCGTTTAGTGCCTATCTAAGTGATAGGCCATCTTATGATCTTCGTGTTAAAATATACCTTACCTTGTAAACAGGCCCAAATCCTCCCTCGCCAAGTTTATTAGACGAACTGAAATCATCTGTTGCCGCTCGTAGTTCCACATAACTAAAAGTGTATGGTCTGGGATCCATTCCCAAGAACTCTGCAAATTCACAGAAACACAGTTTTTTGCTTTTCAATTTCCTAAGCTAATCGTTCCCTATTTCGTGATAATATACAAAGGCATGAGAGTCCTGTGGGATGTTATGAAGCGGGTTGTTTTAATTAAACATAAGTCTACCAATCCTTCTCACCTTCATCTTCATATCTCTTCTACCCTTTTCTTCTCTGAGCCAAATAATATATGATGAATAAGGAAAGAGAGATAACAGCTCCAACAATTCCGACAATCAGACCAGTTCTGTTCTTCTTCCTACTCGTGAGATCATTTGGAGGATTGTTACTCACAGTGGGAATGAAATCTGCATATTTTTTTAGTTGTCAAAACTGGAATCAGTGGATTAAGAATCATTTGACATGTCTATGTGATATCAAACATTTTGAGTGTGTACATACCTGGGATGACACTTATTGCTGAAATAGAGGGTCCATATACACCTGGAGCAGGTACGTAGCATGTCCCCTTTCCAGCCCAAAAGAGATGGATCTCAAGGTAATTTCCTGTCACCTGGGCTTTAAATTCCTTCACCACAGCTCTAAAAGAGGCCCTGCCAGCCTCTTTTCTTATGTCGAAATCTTTCCATACTAGATTATCCTGAACACATGAAATGAAGAATAAATTTTAATATCAACTGTACCATATGGGATAAAACGGTTTGATAACCAAAGGATTTGTATACAGTATTTGATGGTGCAATCCAGAAGGATATGAATTTACTAAGGAAGAATCCTGAGATATCATGGAAGGAGCTGCCATATTATATTGAAAGAAAGTTTCATGATAACAATAACATTATCGTCGACCATAGAATGCTGCAGAATACAAAAGTTGGAAATAGAAAACCAAGGATGGAGCTCATTCCCGTAGAAGCTTGATCTCCATACATGGTCCCAGTACTTTATTGGTGATTTTTTGTTTAGAGGAGTTCCGATACTCCATAACAAAGAATTCAAGAAACAACCAAACAACTTTAAGTTAAAGATCTAAGGCAAGCAGCGTTTTTGTCTGGGCTTAAAAGCATTAAATTAAACCTGCATTTCAGTTAAGAATTTTACGAGTGAAACCACATACCTAAAACCTTTCCTGACATGACAAACATTTTCTACAGAGATGACATCAAATTAAAGTACAACTAGTAATGAAGCCAGGTGTATAGCAAAGATAAGATTCAGGGAAGCACGCCAGTAACGTGCAGTGGTGATTGTTTTCCTTCTTAATTTTTATCCTATCAAACAACAATAAAAATCTGTTTAAAGGGAAGCAAGAACAATGGTTGAAAACACATTCTACATTTCTACATAACACAGACCTGAATATATATGTTGAAAATGCGCCTTCCAAGACTCGTCCAGGATGTAGGATTTTGAATTTCTGTCTCTCCAAACTGGAGGGACACATTGTAATTTCCATTCTCCAGGCCCAAGCCATAGTATCTTAGTGATCCAGCAGAAATCTGTGCACTCTGGAACAGCTCCGGGTCCCTTATATTTGGGAAAAAAGCAACAAAGTTCGTTGTATATCGTGGATTTTTGCTTCCAGAAGGCAGACCAACATTACTAACTGCCCATCTGCGTTCCCTGGTCACATAATATGTTGCTGGACCAAGAGTCTCATTGTCTGCCTCGTGCACAATCCCCGTAGCAGATCCCATTTGTGGACCACCGCATTTAATTGCAAAGCTGGAATCTGCAAACCATCCCCAAGAGTAATTTGTGAATTGACAATACAAAAAATAACAAATAGCAGATACTGGAATAATTTTCTGATAATAATCATGTTGGCAAAATGGCTGTAGATATAGTTGAAGAGCTAAACTAGAAAAGGAACATTAGAAGATCTACAAAATCAGTGTGGCCCTAATATTCAGCCATCAAGTCTATGTACAGTAACGTAGAAAATAGACCGGATAATTTAGTATCATTCAATGATCATTAAATGATCAATTTGGATTCTCGACAATAACCACACCAAACTCATATCTGTCAAAATGTCTAAGCGAGCGTAGGCAATAAGCCTCCTCCAGAGCGTAGGACAGTAGGTGACAAAGCAGTCCCCAGGGCGTCTTTTTCAGAAAAGAAAAAAAATATATGATAAAGGAATAATTACCACATATTATTGTTACCATACTCCCTTCTCTCTATTCTACATTTTTCTCTATTTCACCATTCATTTATATTTTTTATCTTTGTTGGTAGATTCGTATCGGTATGTGTAGGTTTCAGTTGTACTTTATAACCTTGAAAAGAGTCCAAAAATATTTAAGAAAGTGGCAAATCACCTAGGCTCCCCAGCAAGCAACTGCGACAACTATGAATATAGTATCATGTTCAAATACTGTATGTAGATTTCATAGATTTCCCATTTTGATTATTTTTTGTTTTCTACTCCAGGTCACAGAATTATTGCTGCCCTTTGTGACAATTCCATGTATACACTTTTAAATAAAAGTAGACTGTGTGATCCAAGCCCAACAAAGTACTGCTGTATCCATATGGAGTGAATTCCATTCACTTTCAACATAGTGCCATTATTTTTTGAAATTATGATATTACAGTTGTCTCTATCAAATCAAAGTTAAAAATCTGGAAATTATTCTGGCCATTCACACAAGATAGAATTAGCATTCTGTACACATATTCCAATGTAAGAGAATCTGCATTCACGATTAAATCTTTCACCTTTTGGTAGAACAATAATGTATTGAAAGAAAGTTTATCACTCACACTGGGGGTCTCCTCGATTGCAAGAAAAATTTCTTTGAAGACAATTCAATCCTGAAGGCATAGCACTGAAATTGAAAGAAGAATTTACAGCTAATTAGGAAAGGTATCATGTCAACTGCTTTGACATATTGTATTATGCACTCAGAAAGAGAAGCAATCTCATTCACAAGTGGATTGGAATCTAAACATCATTCATTCCATAGTGGATTGACATATGGAATTATGTTCTCTTTTGTGGGAAATGGTTATAAACTAATATAAATTCTTCACCAACTAATATAAATTCTTCACCAGTGGGAAATGTTAATAAGATGTTCTTGATTCTTCTGTGATTAGGATAGTAATGACCAGAATAATAAGATGTTACAACTGAGAAACATCTATACAAGGAGCTACAAAACATTTTCTAGTTTTGATGTATACAAAACATTTTCTAGTACTGATCAAGAGTGTATGGTTTCAGATATGCACCTGCTGTTAGAACCTTGCAAGACGAAGTTGTTGGCGCCCAAATTACTGCAGAAATTTTTATTAATTTTGGGGTATGCCAGCTTTAATAATGAGACAATATTTCAAAGAAAGCAAAGACGAGAGTTCTGAACTATAACATTTAAATCATGCTACTTTCTAAAATGAAACTGTTCATACAGTTGAATATTTTGCTGGTTCACCCAAGAAGGGAGGTTCCCAGATAATTCGTTGTATGACAAATCTCTGCAAGCAAATACAATAAAGATGTCAAGGATAGGATACCATTCCACAGGTCAACATAGCATTCTATTCTACAGGCCACTTTAGAATTGTGTTAAAACACAGATCAAAATCCTCGTAGAATAACAAAATAAAGGTACTACTGTAGTTTATCCCATGATAATTACTACTTAAGCTTAGATGCTTAATGCACGGACACATGTAGCCATTTAAATGATTTTTCATTCAACTAACTTTATTATACAAACTCAAGCTCTTTCAAGGGGGTACAATTCATAAACACCATAAAAAAGCGTTAGTACAGATTAGAACAGTCAATCAAACACAACTTCTTAAATGATGCTTAAAACAACATCTTGTTCTCAGATATTTTGTTCATAATTTTTGAGCAGGCCAAAATTTCTCTGTTGTGTTGTAATGGGTTCACAAAAACTTTAATCGAAGGTATTTCTCCAAGAACTCAAGATTATTACTTCACATATAACATGTTTAATGCCTTTTCCCACATAATTTTTGTATATTAAGACTATAACTAAGCAATCTAATGCCTTGTATGTATGACTGTACATAAAATTAAAGCATTGATTAGCGGTTGTATCATCTAAATCAGGCTCGAGATACTTAAAAAGATTGAAAGTCGTAGTATTTGTATTCCATCCTCGGGGTTGTGCATTTGGAACAAAAGAACTTTGACTGAAGCCTTAATAAACAGCATTTAACATTTGAAAAGCAGCAAAATGTGTTACATTACTCACATATTCAGGAGAAGTGAAGTCTTTTGGGCTGGCAGGACATCAGTCAACCTGTTATTTCCAAGAAACCTGAACATGTAGAAAGGTATTACCTAAAAAGATACTTCTTTTCGCTTGTTTGTTATTTTTCATGTTGGGTAGCAGATAATATGTGCTCTCAACCATAAGAAAGAATATCATGATTTATTACAAGTGGGCGAGTGAAGTCAGGTTGAACAGTGAATCTGGAATCCTTCCACTGAAATTGTTGAAGCTCAAGTCCCTGATAATTTAAATTATGACAAGGTTTCGGAATAAGCACCGAAATATTAACCTCCTGATCACCAAAAAAACTTAGAATAAATATTTAAAATTTATTGAATTAACAAGTTGTAACAGGGTTAAACCTTATGCAGTGGGACAGAAAAATTGGGGAGACTTACAATAGTGACAAACTCCCGTAATCTTCAAAATTCGAAGGTAGGGACCCAGAAATGTTATTATTCTGCAAAATTTTGCCAGAGAAGTGAATCAATTGAATTAGAACTTGCTTCGAAAAAACTGGGAATGGAATTAAGAAGATCGCGTTGCTGGCTGCATATTTATAAGCTCTGTTATGTTTCCTTACAGTGTGCTCAGAGACTTCATCTCTCTGAGGAAGTCCAGTGGAGAGCTTCCATTAGATAGATCACATATTCTCCTAGGCATCAGATTTCACCAAAAAATTTGGCTACTGCAAAGCATGCATGAAGAGAAAATACTGAAAACTGAAACAAAACTGAGAGGTGCTTAAGACTCACAGGTCATCCAAAGAAGTTAAATTAGCAAATGTTGATGGTATTGGACCCTCAAATGAGTTTCCTTCAAGCCTTCTGCAAATGTATATTAATTTAGCAGATTTTAGACTGAGATTATAAACTGTGCAAGAGAAAATCCAAATAGATTTAGTGGTAAAAATCTATCTCACTAAACATGTGGATTGAAGCACAACAAATTCAATAAAAATGAAAAGACACATTAATTATCTCACAGGGAATCAGGCCCGTGAGTTCATTGTCCGAAGCAAACCTGAAATCCCCAGCAATTTTTTACAACATAGTAAACCAAGAAATTGAATGATTAAAGCAAGAAAGACCAAATGTCGGAATAGTTAAGAGACGATTAATGTTCCAATCGAGAAAAGGAAAGGGATGCAAGAGATTAGAAGAGGTGAAGGTTCTTGATGAGCCTAAATCTATCAAAGCGAGATCATGAAATCCTCAAAAAACTCCTAATGGCATTAAATTCAGAAATTGTAAACATTTTTTTATTTTTAACATGCGAACACTGATACTATGAGCCATAAACGTTTAAAAAAGGGGTGGCTTACAGATATTGCATACGAGTGAGGTCGACTCTATGGATGGAGGCAGGGGACATGTCAAATAATTTTGAAAAATAATCTAATTGCATAAACTTTTAACTCCCAAAGCCTCCATAACTCACTTGTAATAACTAGAAAGTTTTAGACGTTTTGTAATTTCAAAAACTCAAAAGTCAATTTTAAAAAGCAAAACAAATTCCAAAACGTAGGCCCGCCTGAGGTGCCAATTTTTGGTCAATCCGACCCGACATTCGTGTGCGCAGATCGCTCTCGCATAAGAGTTCAATGTCCGAATCTCATTTCGGTCCGTGGTTTGCACCCCCTGCACGCGCACGTGGAGAGAGCCTTAATGCTACACATGATTACTCCCTTCCAAAGTGCAATCTATATAAAGTGGTTTTTGATTTCCTCATTTCCTACGTGGGACAAGTTTATTTTAGTTTTCTTACTCACATAAACTCCTTTGCATGGCATACTTTGAGCACCAATTTCTCATTCACCCGAGCATCGTTTTTTGCAAGTAAATACATGATTTCAATGTACTCATGGAGTAGAACACAAATCAACTTCCATACTACAAAGTGAACAATCGGGTCCCACTCAAATTTAGCTCCAAAGTCAGCCACCCAACCATTTTTTCCAACAATTTCCGCAATAAAGGCAGTATTAGTGATTGAAAAAAAAAAGAAAAAAAAGGAAGGGATATAAGTGAAGAAATGAACCAGTACACAATTAACCATACACATCGGTGAGGAAGGTTAAATTCCAGAGCACATCCGGTAGTGGACTCACAACATTCAATGCATATACTCTCCTGTAGCACACAATTAAACGATACGAATCCAAATCAATACGGTATATTAAAATAACGTAGCATTATTGTAAGAACACGTCCAAAAGAAAAAAAAATTACTTACAGCGCAATAATGTGGCAAGTGGTGGCATTATTGTAGGAGCAGTCACACTTGATCCCCGGATTGAAGTTCTCGATGAGGACGCCGTCATCAATTGCAACAACGCTGCATAATTCACCGCTAATGTTCCATTGATCGTTCGCCGAAATCCCCCATCGCTCGAACATGGAATTTATAGCTCTCGCTGCATATCATAATTACATTCTTCACTAAAATTTCCATCATCTTCATCAATCGTTCATGGGTATATATATATATATATATATAGTGAGAAGCGATCAGTAAAATTGTTTTATTGGAACAACCCGTAATAAAAAAATAAATAAACGAAGCAAAAAATATTTTTTTTAAAAATCTGTAATAAAAGCTAAAAAACTACTTCATTATTTTGATTGGAAATTAAAAAATTAAGTAATGCTATTTATAATTATTATTATATTTATATCTTTAACCTTTTTTTTTAATATCATTTATATATATAAAAACAAAAAGCGTCTCTATCCGAAAATTTCATTAGGATGGTATAAAAGACTTATTGCCTTTCGTATCTTCAAACAAATAAAAAATTACAAAATTAATGTATTTGACCCTATCTTAAAGTAAGTTAACTATTTTTTTTTTTTTTTATAACAAAAATTGTGATTAAGGCAAGTTGCTAGTTAATGAAATGTTAAAGGTAAAATATATTACGAGAAAAAGTTAAGTATACAAAACGCTGACTAAAGTTAAGAACTTCTAATGTGATGTAAGTGTAATCATCCATTTATAAATATTAAATTGTGCTTATAGTATTTGACGAGTTAATTGTTTCAAAAATAATTCTACTTTGATTTATGCCAAGGAAGCATCACTCAACTTCAAAATTCTTTCAATCATCACTCAATTTCAAAAGTTGATATATGCTATCACTTTTTAGGATTTCGATTGTTGGCAGACGGAATTAACATGTGACAAAAATTGTCTGTGAAAATTGTTAGGTTTATACATTATATTGACGATTCTGTGAATAAAAGGATCAACTTGAACGATTAT
>CAIGRB010037821.1:11979-22042 GCA_903798255.1 Fraxinus quadrangulata
AAATTTTATTTGTTAGAATTTTATATTTATTTTTTTAAATTTTATTTAAACATTTTTTTCCATATTTTAATTTTTTTTCCAATATTTTCACTGAAAACACTAAAAAGTCAAAAATGCGTTTTGAATTTTACATTATAAGTTTATCCTTATTTTTGAAAATGAGTTTTTAAAATATCAGACCAAATACATTTTCAGTATTCTGCAAAATTGAAAATCGATAGCAACAAACTGAACGCACCCCAAGTATTTGCAAATTTTTGAAAAATATAGTTCAATTTCAATTCAGCAGTAAATTTTGAAAACGGTCTTAGGTTCCGACCAACGTTTAAACAGGTCGAGCATTTAAATGTGAAGAAAACAAAACATTTTGTACTCGTTTGGAAGATAATATTAAATCGTATTGAACAATATAATAATATGACTATATGGTTTTATTCACTTTTTGAGTCTACATTTGTATTCAAACTCAATTTGTTATACAACTTCCGAGTTACTTGTAATTATTTACAATTCTAACTTCCTTCGACGGTTCAAATGATTGAAGGACAAAATTAAAGTGAAATGACCAAATCACCCTTGAACTGTGAAGACTCCGAAAGATGTTAAATTCCTTGAATTTGCCATTTGAGGCACTGGTTTTGATATCCATGTGCTTAGGCTTCAACACTAAGGTAGCAACCATTAATAAAAAAATTCATTACTCATCGTATATTCAATGCTGTTTATCCAAAGACGCTTGCAAAGTTATTTCTTATCTGTCACTACATATCATTTGAATTATTTTATTTGTCACATTCGTCAAAATGGTTAATTTTAACGGAAGGAAACAGTTGATGACGTTGAAAATATACTGAAAAATTTAACACGAAATATTCATTTGACGAGGTCAAACTACGTATTTGTTTCACGATAATTATCCAATTTAAATTTGTTTTAATTTGATAAGCCAACCGATATATTTTTCAATTTAAAATTTGATTGTTTTGCCTATTATCACTAACGGAGGTTGTAACCAGGATAACAAAATTCGTAACGTGGGATTAGGGGAAATTTCACTAGATGTCACCCAACTTACAAATTGGTTTCGTATTGATTTAATATTGGAATTTGTTCTAGTTTGATCGCCCAATTTATATTTATATTTCAACTTGACCATTTCGTCTATAACCATTATCAATGCTAGCTGAATATATAACCTTTTTAACTAACAACATTTTTTTATGTTGCCAAACTATAGAAATCCCCCGATTTTGATCTTAAAAAAGTTAAGCTTATGTGCATTTGTTAAACAGATGCGGAGCTAAGAGGGGCGGGGTGTGGAGTCCGCTCCTACAACTTTGTGTATTTTCCATGTAGAAACTTTGAAACTTATGCATTATACAAGTGCATTTTGCCTCCTCAATATTTTATTACCCCGTGCGAAGATCGGGCTCCACAACAAATGTATATAAATATTGAACAATTTCTGTTAGAATTTCACTCGTAAGGTCATGAATTTCTTCATCTTGATGATGATTATAAATAAGATAGTCAAACTGAAATAGAATTATAAGTCGAGTGATGAAATTAATGACTAACATGAAACAAACATTGAAGTTGAGTGCCATCGAGTAAATTTTTGGGGTGAGTTGGGTGGAGGAGTTAAATGTTTCATTATTCACTAAACTTATATCTCTGTTATGCTTTATTCACTAAACTTTAAATACTTTCGAGTGGTCATTGAACTTTACTTATTAAATTCAACAATTAAAAAAAAAAATAATAATAATAAAAAAATAAATTGAAGTATAAAATACCATACACAGAGATGGCGCCCTTCTTTCCTTTTTAAGTACCCTGTGACAACTCTGAAAATTATATTTTGTTAGTGTTGATTAATATTATTAACTCTAAATTGAAATATTTTGTTAGTCTTGAATATTTTTAACTCTAAAAATTATATTTTGTTAATCTTGATTAATATTATTAACACTAAGGGGTATACTTTTTTATTTTCTTAATTCTTCCTCTCATGGACAAAAAACGGATGCTTAAGCCAATTTGCACCTCTGTCTACCTTATTATTTGACTATGTATATGGACAATCAAAATCAAAATCAAAATAAAAAATTAATTTATCAATGAAAAGGAAGAGTGTGATTTAAATTAAGATTTATGTCAATTTGAAATGATCATATTTTCCCTTTGAACATAATTTTTGATGACTAGAGAAATTATGTCTTCTTAATCAATATCAATATTATCGTCTTAGATTGAGAATTTCATTATCTAGTCGATATTTATTCTATTTTATTTTTTTGATCTAGGTCGAAAGTAATAGAAAATCAACTTTACTTGGAAATATTATGAAGTTAAGTGGCCACTCAAAGGTATTTTAAAGTTTAGTTAGTAAAATGTGGCGGAAGTAAAAGTCAAGAGACTAATAACACAATGAGTGAGTGATGAAGTGCAACGTGTTAAAGTTCAACGACTATTCGAAAACATTTTAAAATTTAGTGACTTATAAAACATGGTGAATAAGTGATGTAATGCAATATGATAAAGTTTAGTAACAACTCAAAAATATTTTAAAGTTCAATGACCTCTCGAAAGTATTTTAAACTTCAGTCAGTAAAATATGATAGAAGTATTAGTTCATTGACTAATGAAATACGATGAGTGAGTGATGGAGTGTAACGTGTTACAATTCAATGACTTATAAAATATGGTAAGTGAGTGATGGAACGTAATATGTTAAAAGTTAAGTAACCGCTTGAAAATATTTTAATGTTGAATAAGTAATAAAATATTTAACTCGTGGGAAAGTCATAAAGCAAAATGAGCTGCGTCAAAATCGTCACCAAATAGACGCCTCATCTCTTGTGTGTCCTTTATAAACGCATAGAAACCATCCGTTTGATAGAAATTGAAGGCTTCAAAGTTCTTCAATAAAGCATCCACTGCAATCCATTTTCTAACCTTTTGAATCATCATCTTTTAAACAAAGTACAAACCAAAAATTAAAAAGCAATTTTTTCCCCCGAAAAATCTGAAATCAGATAGATACCCAATTCAAGACTATTTCTTTATATATTTTTTATCACATTTATTTTTGGAAGATTTTTCTGCAAAAATTTGAGATGTCATCTGGTTTCTGAGGAATCTTGGGCCTCTGTAACATGTAAACTTTGTTTCTGTATTTTTGTCACTCGATCTATCAATGATCATAATGTACATATTCAAGAACTTACACGTTTTGATTTTGACAGTTATTGTATAACTCCACTTTATTATTTTGGGTTTTATAATGAATGATACTTGTTCAACGATCATCAAGATATCCTTGTACATGTGGGATGTTAAACACTCTCTTTTTATGGTCAATTGATATATAAATTTGATTGTTCATGTAATCTCCGTTCTGGGTTGTTTCTGATTTTGCTCTTTGATGGGGTTTCCCTTAATTTCGTATTAAGTTTGCGATTTATTGTCTTGATCATGTATGGGATTTGAATTTTGCCTTTTTTAGTGCTAAAATTCCTTTACTTTATGGGATTCTTTATGCTACAGTATTCTTTGTTATGGCATATCAGATTGCTTATTTATGTTTTTCAAGTTTTGGGTTCTAGAGATTGCTTGAATTATGGTTTGATCTGATTGAGAATCTTTATTTTTTTTGTTCACAACTTTGTCCTTTCATTACATCTGTTGATCCCCGACTGCTATTTTTGTTGATTTGTTGCTTTCTTCCATTGACATCTTGAGCATTTTCGTGTTGGAGACTACTTAATTTTGATGCTTCCAATTGGATGTGCTATGAAGTAGCTAAGCTTGATATGGTTCTGTTAGATGGAAAAGTTCTTTTTATTTACATAATTTTTCTTTATATGCTGTCTTCTGATCCTCACTGCTATGTTAGTTTACTCTATGAAGTGGTGTGGCATTTTTTGACATTGCGAACTCTTGCTTAATTTTTTCCCGTTGGATGTTTTGATATTTATATTGTGTTTGCTTGCAGGTGTAATGTCTGAAACTTTTTTAATCTAGTTAAAGGTACATACTCGTGATCATGATGTATAAGTTGAAAATTGACGTTTGATTGGAATAAAATGATATAGTGAATATGGAATGAAATGGAGTAACCTAGACTCGCTTTTATGATTTTCAGAATTTATATCTTCGCTTGTGCCTAGGGAGGGCACTGCAGAGTTGAGCAGTGCCCATGGATGCCACTATTAGTGGAACGTCTAGCGTTCAATACCATAACATTCCCGAGCAAACAATTACTGCTCTTGTCACCTCTCCCATAGCAACATTTCAGAGGCAGCAACGGCATTGCTTTGGAAATGCTAGCCCGGGGGAATTCCCATTATCTGCTAATCCTTCTATTGTTCTTCATGTCCTTACTGCATGTAATTTGGATCCGCAGGATCTTGCAAAACTTGAGGCAAGTGTATTTAATCTTAGAATTCTGCTATTGAACCTCGTATACGAATTAGAATTGATGATGCTGCTGATTTGAATCTTAATTTTGTGGTGCAGATAACATGCTTGTTCTTTAGACAGCCTGCACACTTTGCCCCCGAATACGAGCTCTCATTATCAGAACTTGCGGCTCTTGATATGTGCCGGATGAGAGCCATATTTAAGCCAATGACTGATGAACAAAGGCAAGAATTGAAGCAAATGTGCGGGGGCTCGTGGAAACTTGTCTTAAGATTCCTGATGGCTGGAGAAGCATGTACCCGGAGGGAAAAGTTGCAGGCAATAGCCGGTCCAGGTCACAGTATTGCTGTGACTGCTAAAGGAGCTGTGTACTCTTTTGGCTCTAACAACACTGGACAACTTGGACATGGAACCACGGATGAGGAGTCGCGGCCTCGCTTAATTAGGTTGCAATTTTACATTACTGTAGCAAACTTGATGCTGTGAAAGCAAGAAATGAGACAGAATTTAATATAACTTCTTTTATTGCAGATCTCTGCAAGGCATTCATATCATTCAAGCATCAGCAGGGGCTGGCCGAACAATGCTGATAAGTGATATGGGAAAGGTCTATGCCTTTGGGAAAAATTCCTTTGGGGATGCCGAATTTGGACCTCCAGGAAATAAATTAGTAACTACACCTCAGCTAGTTGAATCTTTAAAAGACATTTTCATTGTGCAAGCTGCTATTGGAAATTTCTTCACGGCTGTATTATCGAGAGAAGGCAGGGTTTACACATTTTCTTGGGGAAATGAAATCAAACTTGGCCATCAAACTGAAGCGAATGATCTCGAACCACGTCCACTGTTGGGGCCGCTTGAAAATATACCGGTAGTTCAAATTGCTGCTGGATATTGCTACCTCCTTGCTTTGGCTTGTCAACCTAGTGGCATGTGAGCTCCCTCTTTGTTTTTTTTGTTTGTGTAGATATAATCATCAGTAATCTAATTCTGAAAGTGGTGTTAATAGCTTTAAATGCCCGTGTTATGCATAATTGTTATTGCTTCAAAATGCGTGTGTTTTTATGACTTCTAATCTCTCTGGAACATGCACCGTATTCCCAAAATGGGTACGGGTTAATAGTCAAATAATTGATTACCAAATTTTATCCATTTCTATATGTTTTCTAGCATTTTTATGTCCGGGCTTTCCATCGGGTACAAGTAGAATCACACTGACTTTGCTTCACTGACTCTTTTTTGGTCACCATGTATAGGTGCATGTGCATTTTTGTGATCTTTATTGATTATTACTTAAAAGTTCTCTCGATTTGATATATCAGGTCAGTATACTCTGTTGGTTGTGGATTGGGTGGAAAACTTGGGCACGGTACAAGAACCGACGAGAAGCTACCAAGATTAATCGAGCAGTTCCAGACTCTGAATCTTCAACCTGTTGTGGTTGCGGCCGGTGCTTGGCATGCTGCAGTCGTGGGAAAGGATGGACGGGTTTGCACGTGGGGCTGGGGGCGTTATGGATGCTTGGGCCATGGGAATGAAGAATCGGAATCCATTCCGAAGGTGGTTGAAGCACTAAGCAATGTCAAAGCTGTCCACGTTGCTACGGGGGATTACACGACTTTTGTGGTTTCAGACAATGGCGATGTGTATTCCTTTGGCTGTGGGGAATCTTCCAGTCTTGGACATAACACTGTGGCTGAAGATGAACAGGTCTGTCTTGGACTTTGTTTTTACTTTTTATTTGTTTTTCGAGCAAATTAGCTGCCTGGATCTTTGCATTTATATTTCAGGTTTTCAACTATTAATACCATCTTAGGAATTCGAACTTCAATAAGTCGATATTAGTTTGTGCCCTTTACTTCTTCGCCATAAATTCAACTTTCGGCTTTATCGAACTCCTTAAGATCGTGGATTATCGGCTCTGGATAATTCTTGTTTTGACTTCATCTGTTGGTTTATATTGCTACTGGTTAAAGTATTATATGTGGAAAAGATAAGAAACTGAGAATATACGCGAACAAATGGAGGTGGAGCTGATTGAAAGGATAAATTAAGGAAGCATGACATGAACGATTGGGTTATGTTTTTGTGACGATCTAAAATGTTCCTGAGTCATAAGAGTAATATGATTCTGGTAGAGAAATGTACAAGAGTGAGGGGTAGAGCAAAGTATAGTTGTTAAGGATCTAGTTGCTTTAATTCTTGCAGTAGTAATAACAAACAACATAGCTGAATGGCGCATAAGGATTCATGTAGCGAATCTCATATTTACTGGAATAAAGCTTAATTTATTCTTGTTTTGAAAATCCTAAATAAATTCATCTACACTTAACAGATTCCCATGTCATGTTATTTTTTCATTCCGTTCAACGCTATGAGCCCTTAATGATGTGTAAATTTCAGGAAAATAGGCAAGTAAATGTCTTAAGCCCCGAGCTCGTAACGTCACTAAAGCAAGTGAATGAAAGGGTTGTTCAAATAAGCCTCACGAATTCCATCTACTGGAACGCCCACACATTTGCGCTCACAGAATCCGGTAAGCTATATGCATTTGGTGCTGGTGACAAAGGACAGCTTGGCGTCGAGCTTGTTGAAAATCAAATCGAACGGCCAAACCCTGAAAGGGTCGAGATTGATCTCGGTTAAAACTCCTGCTCCTTTCTCTGCACAATTTGCTCCTCTTAATTTACGATTTTATGACTTTCATCATACATTTGAATTTGCTGTTGATATTTCTGTGTTTATTCTGTAAATAGAAAAACAAATGATTGTGAAGAAGGTAGGATAGGATGCACAATTAACCTATCAGAAAATTTGTTGGTTATTCGTCTCATAACTTGCATTGATTAAGATTCGAATTGCTTTGAATCTTCTAGTACATCTAGTAATGAATCAAATGAAGTGATCGAAAAGAATTCGCGTGACTGACTCAAAAGTTATTAGAATCAAAATGCACCCAAAAAAATGGTGCAAACCTCCTCCAACCCTGCACCATTTTGCAGCGAAGGAAATTTGTACCATTTTGATATTGAACAAATTTTTCTTCTCCTTGTGTTCCTTTTTTGTTACATCATCATCAAATTTTAATAATGTAATCAATATTAATAATTAAGGAATGAATTAAAATAAAGGTACTCAATAAATTTAAAAAGGTAACAACAATGATTATTTAAAATTCAATTTTTTTGGTTAACCAAACGTCATTATCTATTTAGTAATTAATGTAGTAATAAAATAAATAATTAATTAATTTTTAAGACATAAATTTTTTCATAGGGATAAAGCTATTGTTGAATTTTAATGAGGGAATCTAGTTACATCCTCGTATTCTCGAGCTGGAAGAGGGAGGTGAAGCTTTCCTCGCGCTTGGTAGGCGAGGAAAATCTCAGACTAGAGCAATCCTTCTTACATGTAGTTTCAGGCTTAGGCAAGGATTTCCTCTTTTCTTTTGTTGCAGATGATCCATAATAAATAAAAAATAAAGAAAATGATGAAAACCCGTTCGTTTGGTGCAATTTTTAGTGTTTTGGGTTGGAGATAATTTCACTTTGGTGCAAAATTGGCCATAAATTTTGGTGCAATGATTGGAAATGTCATGAAACTTCATCAGTTGTAATTATGTCTGTACTTGCATTCATTTGCAAAAGTATGTTATCTGCAATATCAACTTGAGTTGATATTCCTATCTTGGTGGAAGAAATTAAACACTTTTGACATGTTAGGCCTTGTACCTAATCGAGTGGTATTGGTAATAAATGCACGTCTATAAGCTCTTATTGAAGCATGAGGAGTGAGGACATGGTGTTGCCATTGAGAGTAATATAAGCCCCAGTTTGTTTCCACTAAAAATAAAAATTCTTACCGTTGCTACAGTAAGGAGCCGTAATTGTTGACCTCTTTCTCTCATAGTGGGCCCCAATGCTTTGAAAAAAAAGGTAAAAAAATCCATTTTTAGGTTAAAACAATGAAAAACAAACCGGGACTAAATGTCATTGCATTATCAAAGTGCGAGTATTTTAAGTTCAATGGGCCCCAATGCTTTGAAAAAAAAGGTAAAAAAATCCATTTTTAGGTTAAAACAATGAGAAACAAACCGGGACTAAATGTCATTGCATTATCAAAGTGCGAGTATTTTAAGTTCAATCCACATCTTCAATGTTGATGTTAACTACATTGAAAAGGTTGCCACGTAAACTAAAATAGATATTGTCCACAAACGTTCTTCTTCGATACATTTTTTGGATTATGTCTCGTGACGAGAAAAATAGACATTGTCGAGAAGGCCATCTAAATGTAAAGAACTTTTTAAATAGAGTGAGTCGTCCTGAGTTAATATTTAATATTTCTCTATAATTCTCTCTACATATCAAGAACAGAGAGCTTTCACACATTGGAGATTCATGTTTTACTTCCTCACTATTATGTTCGTTTAAGACCTAAAAGAAATTAACCCTAAGTCACCTCGTGCAATTGGTTTGACCTTACTGATATGTTTTAGCAAGTCCTTTACATCAAATCGGCACTCTAACCAAGTTGATTGTCAGATATACCTTTGAGGGAACAATAATGCTACACAAACATGCTCAAAATAAGCTTAAAAAAAAAAAAAGGAAAGACACGTATCAATACATGATTAAACATCTTAAAAAAAAAAAAATCCCAAATAGGTACTGCCAAGAAAGGTTTTTTTTTTTTTTAGCATGTTCAATCATCATTACTGTTGAGGGAAAACCTAAAGGGTTGTACCACTCTGACAGAAAGTAGAAAGCCTAGAGAATTATGTCACTTTGACAAAAAGTGGAAAGCAGATGAGTCGGAAAGCAGGGAGAATTTTCTACATGCCATGCCTTATAGAGAATGTGTTGTTCGACTTGCTTACCGTCGGGCTTGCCCTTTGGTAGGATGAGTTGTATTTTTTATTCCTTTTTTTTAATAACTAAAATTACATATTTCTCTCAAATTGGCAAGTCGATTTGTATACGAGCCGACAAGCTCATGAGCTCGCTTGACTCACATGGACAAATCGCTAATTGACTCGCTCGCGGTTCGCCCCACTTAACATTCCTACGTGGAAGATGAATTTCATTTTTCTTTATTTTTTATCATTCTTGTTATTTTTTTGTTTATTTTATAATAGTGTTAAGAGTTGTCCTTTTAACTATAAATAATCAAAACTCACAAAATATTCTCCTAAAATTAAGCAAAATTAATGCCATCTCACATTTCTATCTTAACTGAAACCAAATTAAAGTCAATTAAAATTTAGCCCATGTTTGCCTACCATTATTCCAAAAAATTGTTTGTTATAGTGAGATTTTCCATCACACATTCACCAATAAAATTCTCTATACACAAACTAATAAAATTACTTTACTTTTCAACCACACATTCTCCAAAAAATACTATTTATTACTCTATTTGTCTCCCAATAATGGAAGACAAATACACTTTTAATCAAATTGACTATTTGTTTTTAAAATTGAATCCATTTAATGACAACTCAAAAAAATCAAAAGCCCATTTAATTCAAAACAATTTTAGCCGAGAAACATGGAATCAAATTTGTGGATAATCAAGTCGTACCGTTTACTTCAAAGATAATAGATTTGGCTATAAAGCCTTTTTTTTTTTTTTTTTG